>VWZW01002784.1:2329804-2399791 GCA_013397115.1 Edolisoma coerulescens
ATTATAGCCCCATATTCCTGTTCTAGTTTAATAATTGGTGTAGGTAGGACTATAGGCAAGTAAGTTATGATCCCTCACCGTTACCCCACTGGGATCACTGGCACTCTCCCATGAATTGTGTTCAGAAGAAGCAATGGCAGCAATGGCAAACTAGCATTGTGTTAGATAGGATTCTAATGCTATGTTTTCAGAGGGTGTTTATTACACCAAACCTATGGTACATTTAAGGCAGTGGAAAGGTCCTTGTTGATTTCACAAGTGATTTGTTTTAGTCCCTGTCAGTAACAATTCTGCAGATGTTTTTGTGTTTCTATTAGCTAATTAAGCAATTTTAATCTCTGAAAAATGGATAGAAATTTCACTCTGGGGTCTGATTTTTTCTTACAAAGGAAAAAAAAAGAAATCCTTATGGAGACCTATCATTCCAATAAAGTAGTCCACAGAAACAAAGCAGTATATTTTAGCTAGAAAATGTAATTTACATAGTTTGTCATTTTCAGGATGTGAAATGATGTCCTCTCCAATACTGTCAGCAGGACACAGACTTGAGCACATGCATAAAATTATTAGGGACTCTATAACTACAGCTTTTCTTATTGAAAGAGTCTGATATAAATAGCAATTTTAAGGCCTGATTCTGTGATCACAAGTGTTTCGTTATGGTTTGAATATATAAATGTATAATCACATGAATTAGAATTTATAGTTTAAGTCCTTAGTCACAGCAGATTCGCAGTGGAAAACAGTAATGTAAAGCTGGACTAATATGTTGTATCTTGTTGCCAGCCACTTGAGAGTTAACTAGTGCCAAAGAAGTTAGCCATAAACTAAGAACACCCGTGCATTCTGAATTCTTTATGTCCTCTGTTAAGGTTGCCATAATTTCCCTGTATTCCTGCTGTGCTTTTGATTTTGTATGCAATCACATGCATTGCCTGATAAACACCTTCTCACATGTATCCTCTGCATGCTCTGCATGAAGAGATTCCTTCAAGTTTGCTGAGAGCCTCTGAAGAGGTGCCAGTATTTGGTGAAGAGCTGATCATAAGGCAGGAGTGTGTGCATAAACCTGCACATTTGTGAAAAATTAGATTAGAAGCAGATACTAAGGAAAATCTCAGGTTTTTAAGAATTTGTATTGTTTATGTGGTTGGATCAGCAGATGGCAAATATGACTCAGTATAAACGTTACATAATTCTTCTAGGGAAAATAAAATCTCAAGACTGTGCTCTAATTGAAATGATCGTCCAGAAAGCTGTTGAGGAACAGTACGGAGAATCAGGACAGAAATATCAATGGAGCAGATGCATAAAGTAGCCAGCAAATTCAGAAAGATTTTATGAATGTAGCAAGGCTCAAAACCCCAGTAAACCCATCAGCCTAGTGCCAAAAAAACCCTGTGAAGGCCAAACAGAATATTTAGTTTCGTTAACAAATAGGGCTCAACAGAGTAATTCTATCAATTTGAAAAGAAAAAAGGAATGTAAGCTGCACTAGTTAATGGAAGGGTTAAATTCTAAGGGCTACTGAAGGGAAGAATTGAGAACATGGGCTGGTCTGTTTCCAGAAATGAAATGGACAGTGGACTGTAGTAAGAAAAACAAAGTATCTAGACTGAGTTGAATGTAAATGGTCAAACCCATTTATTAGATTAAGTGGACTCCTTTGTATTTTTAAATGTCTTACGTTTTTTGCTCCTGCTAATATCAGGACAACACTGTGGAATGTTAAAAGTTGTATGTATGATAAATAAGTGAATTAGACATAGAAAGTAGAAACGTGCTTTATAATTTGCAGTAGTTACAGATGAGAAAAATAATATGTAAAACAGCGAAGAGATCTTTCAAAACGTTGTATGCTTTTTGAGCAGTGATGTTCCGTATCACAGGAGACTTTTGATTCTATGATTTTAGTATTTGTGAAGACATTTTAAGTTATGACCACTGCAGCTGTCAGTGTCTAAGTGGCATCACACCTTCAATCTCAAAATTTCTCTTAACACAACATATGCTTTACCTTCTGTTTTCTTCCATTTTCTAAAATACCAGAGAGAACACTTAGCCTACCTAGAAATTCTTTAACTGGTTTGTCATTTGAAAGGACTGGGAGTGACTGTAAAAAGCAGGGAGTTTCCTTAATGTTTTTACAGTGCAACTATCACTCGGCTTTGTTCTCATATCAGGGTGACAACCTCTTCATTTCTTCCTCCTGCAGCCTCACTGACTTAAAGGCAAATTAAATGGATGCTTTCTAACATTCCATGGCTTTCCCCTCTCTACTTTCAAGCAGAAGCATGGAAGAGAGTATGAAAAACTGAATTGCAGGTATTGAAAAAAAGACTAAATCTGTGATATTAAAAAATAGTTGTGTAGAATAGCAAACATATTAACATCATATTTCAGGACTATGTATTATCAATTCTCTCACATAAAAATTTAAGGAAGGCCTAAGATCTCAGTTACAGATTCTGAGGGATATTCTGAGACAGAGCACAAAATGCTAGAATAAACCATCAGTTCTTTTTGACAGTAGAAAATAAATTAGCATTAAATAGGCCTGATGATTATTCTAATTTTTGTGAAGGCTGCCCAAGAAAAAGTAGTATTTTTCATGCATCTGGGTGGCAAGTGCTTTTCAGTCTTGATATTGTTTTTTGCTCTTTAGAATGTATATCTATAGCATAAAAAAGAAACTGAGTTTTAAGCCATGAGCTCTTGAGGCCAGGCATGAATGCTCATCATGTCCTGGTTCCCTGCCAAGGTGAAACCCAGATGCAAGTCAGCCCTCCTCTGAAGGCCCTCCTCAGGGATAGGCTCAGCAGGTGGATGGCACAGTGGACATGTCCTCGGTTTAGATAACTGGGACACACCATAATACTCACATGATGCTTAGTTTAGCACTCACCACTGAAATATGCAAAAGGACTTGCGTCCTCCCCCACTGCAAAAGAAAATTATAGAAACTGAAGGTACTAAAACTAACTCATGAGGGATATAAAAACAGCAAGAGTGCTGTGGTCTTAAAAGACTTCATGGATTCTTGGACTCGCCCGATTAAGAGGAAGCTGAAGTAACATGTGAGGAAAAAGCCATGTTTGACAACTTCCCTACAACAATCCTATCCCTGACCATATAGTTCTGACTAGATCCCATTTTCTATAAACACTTACTTCCTTTCAAGCATGTTGGAAATTTACAGGAGAAAAGAATGGAAAACTGGTCCCTTAGTGATGTTGCACAACAGCAAGACACTGTCTCAGCATTTGCAGTGATCCCACCCCATCATTCTTACGGGGCTCTGAACATGTTAAAGAAGAGCAAGAAATTAAACCGTGATTCTGTCTCGCAGCCATTAATCTACAGAGTCATCTGAGTATATCATGGGAAGTGTGCTGCATTCCCCACAGGGCTGAAATGTCGCACTGCTGGGAAGTGTCAAGTACACACAGACTGCAGGTTGTGTCCATGGGGACACCTCCAGAATATGGGGATGGGACAGTACTGACAGAAAGTCAAATCTGTCTGCCATGCCATTTCCAGTGCAATTGTGAATTTGCTCTGATGGCAGATGCTAAGGTTAACTGGTATATCTATACATTTCTTTACATGTATTTCTTGTGTGACAGCAGGTGGGATTAGCAGTATGATTTTTCATCCAATCCTTCTGCTCTGTGTTAGGTTTACATCAGTGTGCTATCAAAATATGCCTGAGACTATTTTTCATGCAATAGAGAGAAATGCACAATCAAATGTGGATACAAGTTGGTGAGAGCTGCATGCTGATTAGATGCCCCAATCCAGAGTGTGCTGTCAGATACAGTACAATATTAAAGCTTTGCCTGTAGTGCTTATTGAATAAAAAACAACTTGTTTCTACCTTTGATACATTGCAACCTCTTTCGGACTATAAAATATTTCCCCCTTCTCATCTTCCCTTGAGGATATGTACAACATTGCCAACACATCAGATTTGACTGCCTGAAAGAAGGATCATAGAGAAGTCTCAGCCAAAACACACAAGTGACGAGGGACTGCAACTGCAAGTACAGACAGCTGGTAAAATTGTGTGCGAGTGTTATCCTTGCTCTCCATCAGTAACATCCAGGGAAGCACCACGGGGGGACTGGTGCACTGTAAGGCAACAGCATAGCTGGAAGTGTTCTGGCAGGGGGGTCTGTTCTGGCTTTGTCTCCACTAATAATAACTATCCTACATGAATGCATTGTGGTAAATCACGCCTCAGAATTAATATAAGTGGCTGAGCGAACACTCATACATCATACATTCTTTAGGTATGTTTGTGTTTGTGCATACACGTGGTGATGACCAACAAGGCAGATTGTATTTGAAATTTCAACTGTGCTGTTGTGCAACATCACTTGAGACCTCATTCGGTCCAAAAGGGAGCGTGGTTAGTGGAAATGAAGGGTGCACACAGAACAAAATAGAGTATATTTAGGTAATGATCGGGGAAGGCTCGTAACTGTCTATATGTATTTAAAAGGTGTAACTGTCAGACTGAGAGCTGGGTGGTAAGAGGTGTACAACTAGGAAAAATAGGAGAAATATTTAAAAGGAGAAATATATGGCAAAGACAAATACTTGATTAATGTTGCAGTGGGAATTAACATGGAATAAAACAGACACAGCATTCTTTTTTCTCAATATAGCATTGTCAAATGTACAGTCTTCCACTGATTCTCTTACTAGCTTTAATTTACCAAATCCTTGCAAGTTTTAGCTTTGATGCTCATTCTTAACACAAATTATGCAGATAGCTAACTTTGCATGGGATTCTTGGTCTGGCCAGGTTTTTTTTCCAGTGAATATAACTATTTGTGGTGAAAAAGTGGTTGACATTTCAACTACCAGGGCCTTTCTTTACAGGCCAAGTCCAAGGTGTTAACTGAAGTTACAGTCCTATAAGAAAAGGCTTTGTTGAAACAAATCAATAAATCAAAATAACTTGCCTGGACCAGATTCAATTCTCCAAAGACTCTGAAGAACCTGAGATCTAACACTCACGAAATTGAAATGATGACGTGGGAGCTATTGTTTCAATTGGCCTTGGTACTAGATGAGTGGAAGGTGGCAAATGTGATCCTAGTAACTCCTAAGGGACTTGAAGAGGGACCTGGAGAACTACTGAGTCTGGTTTGCATGCTTGGAAAATTGTTAGACACCTGGCTGCATACAATAGTGAAGATTCAGTACAGCTTTTGGAGAAGCAAGTCATGTCTCATGTTTCTGTAAGAGTTCTTTGGAGGAGTCAAAGAGCATATAGAAAATTGCCAGTCAATCAATAGGTTGTATTTAGCTTTCCAAAAAGCTTTTGACAAGGTCCTTAGAGAATACTTTTAAAGAAATCAAATTGTTATTAAGAGGGACGATTCGCTTGTGAGTGGACAATTGGTTAAAGGAAGGAAAGTGAAAGGGAAGAATGGCCAGTTTTCACATTGGTGAGAGGTTGTCAGGACAGCTGTGTAGAGGTCTCTCCTAGGACCTGCACTGTCCAGCAGGCTCATAAAGAGCCTCTGTTGAGAATATGAAGTGAAATAAAGTATCAAAACAACAGATTTCAGAATAGCTTGGACTAAAACTGAGTATGAAAGAGTACATTGTTCTAGTAGATAGTAAAACTGAACGTGGAACTCAACATTGACAAAACAAAGGAGTAATTCTCTAGTGGAGGGATATTTTGGATTCTCCTTTTACAATTCCAAAACTGCTGTTACATCTCCATATATTTCTATAAAAATGCCCATTTAATGCTATATGGTAATCAAAATGGCAAATAAAATTATTGGCAATTATTAGGAAAGGAAATGAGCATCAATATGTCAGTGTATAAAACCACTAAGTTTGTCCTCTCAAAAACATTACATCAGAACTAAGCAAGGTACAGTAAAGGAGAAGAGCTATAATCAGATGTATAGTATGTACAGGGAGGACACTTCAGCTTTTAAAAAGTTATAACCATTGGGAGATATAAATAGAAGTATATTAAATAAGTGACATGGAAAAGGTAAATATAAAACAATTACCCATTATTTTTCCTAAACATGAACTTAGGAATCACAGTGGTCAGGGGACAGACTTAAACCAAGTTAATATATTGTTTTCATTCAAATATTTTAATTTAGAATAGGCTTGGGGTTGCTTTGTATTCCACTTGGAAGCATGTGCTTTTATTCTGAGAAATGACATTTTAGTATGGACCTGTATGTGTGCACACTGATAGCAACAGAGCACAGATAACAGGTATGTAAGCTTTGCTCATCATCTTGCTAATTTGTTTTATCTCAGGTTACTGCCTTGTGTAAGTGTGTAGTTTAATGGAGCCGTCATAAGTAAATTAAAATACATGGCACACTGTTTAGTGTGGTTTTGTACAGTACATATACAACCACGCAATTATTCTGATGTTAAGGGTACTGCTACTGTCTGTCCAAAAAAACCAATTAATATCAAATTTGTCAGAAATGGTGATTTTGTGAAGCTGGTACTTTGCTCCTAGCACAAGATTAGGGTCCCAACATATTTTATTCAGTTAGCCCAACAGTGAAAAGGTTCTTCATTCTTAATTACTTCTTCAGGCCCCACAAAACAACATTCTAGAGTGTTTATGAAAATCAGAAAGCTAGTCCTGCACTGCCTAGGGAAAAAAGTTACTGCCTTTTGCATGAGGACATGGTTATGCAGTGAATTTCTTAATCTCAATTACCTCTTGTGTAACTGGATTACAGAGGAAAATATTAACATGAGTAATTTGTTTGCTGATGTGCAACTCCCTCATTTTGAGCCTTCTAACAATACAATAGGTCTTGGTCCAAAAAAATAATTGGTAAAGTCTATGGCTAAACCAGCCAATTAATTTGATTTACACTTATTCATCTGAATTGAAGGTGACTATCAACCCCAGGCAAAAAGCCCTGATTTTATTTCAGCCGCTAAGTTAAAGCTAAGATCTCAGCGGAAGAACCATGCACAAAAAATTATTACATGTAAGATTAATGTTTTATGAACACAATAGCGTACTGACCTACCCCAGAGCATCAGCAGCAAAGGTAGCAGAGAGGATTACAGAAATGCCAGCATATCCGTGACATTCTTCTAGCTGGAGCTGATTTAGAAAAACACATTTAGGAATTAATCTTTGAATTCTTCCATATTGGAAGAAAACTGGTGCAGCTATTTGTGATAGATGTTCTATTTCCATATTCTATTAAGAGAATAGAAAGTACAGAGACACACTCTGCTATGGATATGCAAATAGGCTGGCATAATCCTAGAAAAATACGCAATAATTAATGCAAAGTAATCTTTAATCAAATAATTAAGTATACAACAAATTGAAGCTAAAAAGATCCACCTCCAATAAAGCTGGATGAATAACTAAAATATCATGAATAATTCAAGTAGGAAAATTCTGAAGGCACATAAATCTGATAACTACTGTTTTCTTTCACTTGTTTCCTCTTTTCACACCTCTAGACCTGTCACACACTGTAGTTTTTTGAAAATAGGTTTTGTAATGGCAAATTAATGAACTTCTATGACATTGTTATTTATTGCATCATTCCTTTTTATATTGAAGATACAATAAAACATTTTTAAATTTGAAACATCAAAATATGGAACTGCCCAGTTTTATTTTGATGTTAGTATTTCATCAAATGAATGCTTTTCTCAGGAACATCCCAGTGAAGACACTACTCTGCATTAGCCCAATCCCTTTTCACAGAAATATTCAGGTTGGAAAAGACCTTTAAGGTCATTGAGCCCAACCATTGCCCCATCACTGCCAAGTCCACCATTGGACTGTGTCCATAAGTGTCACATCTACACGTCTTTTAAACACCTTCAGCGATGGTGACTCCACCACTTCCCTGGACAGACTCTTCCAGTGCTTGACAACCCTTTTGGTCCAGAAATTTTTCCTAACATCCAACCTAAGCCTCCCCTAGTGCAACTTGAGGCAGTTTCCTCTTGCCCTATCACTTGTTTCTTGTGGGGAGAGGCTGAAACATTTCACCACCACCACCATCTGAGCAAGGAAACAACAGATTTGCTGTGGAAGCCAAGTCAATTTCTTTTTTTTCAGGTAGGATTGTTTTTACATAAAATCATGTTTTCCAGTTATTTTGAATGTTTTAATACATTTTATAATGTACCTGATCTAATGCATGTTGTGTATGCAGTAACTAAACAATAATAGCACCTGATTTAATTAGTGTTCAGCTTGTCTGTTTATTGTGCATTTCTCTCTTGCCACAATTTTTAAATTTCCTTTCATAGAAATTCTCAGTCTCTCTTTTCTACTTCCTTCTATAATATAACACTTCTTTCTCACAGGGAAGATTACCCTGTTAGGATGGTTGTAGTGAAAATGTACATCATGCTGAGGACGTGTTTGTGCTACAGCTCTGCCTCATCCTTTTTTAGTTACACACAGCTTCCTTTAAGTTCTCACAGTAACTTCACCTCCAGTGTACCAGGTTCAGTCTTCTGGCAGGCCCATTTCCAGTGGATATCAGGAATGGGAGAGTGGGTGAGATTGGATACTGAGTATCTGATAACTAAGTTTCCTGTTATTCATAAATCCCACTTTATGTAGGTTCTCCTGATTGGCATAAGAAGTTTCCAAGGGTCCTTAAAGTGAAAGGACATCAGCAAAGTGGGAGATTATGGCAGTGCTTGTCAGTTAATAGCTAGCTAACACATGCAATATGATGTTGCTCCATATATGAGTTTTATCACCAGATGGAGAAGAAAAAAATAAATCTGTTACTGCCTATACATTACTTTTTGCTGCTAAGTAAAAATATTCCTTTTGATTCCAGCAGCTGTGGATTTAAAGGCAGCCACACTGACATTAAGGATGACAGCTATTCAGCCACATAGGAACACGTTCTCATGAATAAAGTGCTCAGAATTTGTTCTAGAGTATTGTTTTCCCTATGCTTATTTCAAACTCTCTCCCTTTTTCCTCGACTTACAGTAGCTAAACAAGAGATAAGTTTTGCATAATGAAAAGGCAAAAGAGATTAACTCTAGGTTGCCTTTGCCTGCTGAAGTATTTTGTCAAGTCCCATTTCAAGGAGTCTTTTAAATCTTCTTAACATTATGAGTTTGAAGGAATACTTTCCTGTTGCATGAGCTGAAAATGCTTCTGATAATTGCAAAGGAAGGTTTAAGAACAGCATTGAGGTCATGACCCCTTTCAGATATATCTTGAGATGAGTATGAGTTTGAAACTTAACTTGTAGTTTTCCATGAGTTACATTGCCAGCTGTTAGTGATTTGGAAGGATTTAGGATCCAGCTAAAGCAAATAGCACTGATACGGCTTTAAAGAATTTCTCAATGACTGTTTGCAACTTACCATATTTCTTGCATTACTTATGGATAGGAAATGAAATGCTGGGGGTGACATGTTTTTTATAATTCTTTAAGAAAGCTGTTGTATAAGTATTCTCATATATATATATATATATACCCACACTCAAAAAGTCTGGTGAATACTGCAGAAACAGCAAATCTCATTTTTAGAAGGAAGTGATTTTTCAGGAGACTTCCTGCTGTCTTCCTGCTAAGTTTAAACAGAGAAGACTCATTTCTACATCAAACTCCGTTCAGGTAAGCAGCTGTGATCATGCTGGTGTCCAGCATATTGTCATGTTCTGCAACATGTTCTAGTATGTGGCACTGCAGGATGACACCTTAAAATACTCTCCCTTGTACCTATCCTGAGTTGCAGCCTCTTGTAAGAAACAGAATTAAAAATAAGAGGAAGGAAAAAACTACATTAAGATTCCAGAGGAATGAAGAGACAGCTGCTTTCTATGCTATTTTCTCTATTTGACAAAAATAAAGCGACCCCATTCCTACAGTAGATTTTATATAAATTGCTTTTCTCTCTGCTTAGTCATTCTGCCTGTAAGTTTTTGAATAGCCAAACGGGATATAAAAAGAAATAACTCCAGATCACTTACCACACACTATAGTGTTAATATAAACTGTCGTGTTAGATTACCATCTGGCGAAGGTGGGTAAGGTAAGCTTTTGTAAAGGATTACATTTGGTTATTCCCAAGGAAACATAGGAAACCTCTCCACACGCTCCTTTTATTGAAAATGAGGGTTTTTTCTAGTTAGCAAGGAAATTGAACAAATAAATTGTTGATAGCAAGGTGGAGCTTTTAATCTATATGATAGGAAAACCGGAAAAATCTATTCTACGCTTTTAAGAGATAATGATGAAGCACAACAAAGCTGGTAAAAATCTTACCATAAAAGGACAATATGTAGAGAAAATAAGTTTTTAGAATTTATTGAAAGCTAAAAGGGGGAAGAAAATCTTTCTTCTGACACTGTTTAGGCAGTTCATGTGATTTACTTAAAGAGGAAAACATGTACCATAAAGAGAGCAGTATAAACAAAGCTAAGCTATCTAATTTGAAAAAAACCCCTCCGATTTAAAGTCACGTTATGGAACTGACCATCAGAAGTTCATGAAAGCGCCGGGCTGTACGGTGACACCCGCCCGGTCCCCGGGAATGGCTCCCGCAGCGCCGCCTGGCGGCAGCGCTGCCCGGCGGGGGCGGCGCGGCTGGACACCGCCTCCACGGAAACTCGCGCACCCAAGCGCGCCTTTTCTTATCGGTAACATTGACCTGCATAGACTGCAAGATGGTGATTCTCATCGCAAAAGTACTTTCCAGTGCTCAGAAACTCCACGGTTACCAGAACAATATAATGACCCTGACAGAAGTTGTTTCCGGCAGTCGCACTTTCCGTGGTAGTGGTGTATTGAGGGTTGCAGATTTGTTCCACAGAGGCTGCCTCTTTATTCGGCACTTACTGCCTCAGACTTCCACTTCTGAAGAACTCATTTGTTCATGTCTCTGTCAAATGTTTAAAACACTTACCAATTATCTAACTCAAATTAAATCATGGTGATTTCAAACATATTCTGTCCTAGGAAAAGTGCATTAACCATGCATTATGCTCCACACACTGCCGTCTTACTCTCACAGAAGATACAGCACAGGTACATCTTATTTTTACTTCCAAAACAGTGCTCTCAGAGATTCTTAAAACTATGTAAGATTTAATACTGAGATTACGTGGTGGAAAGCTTTAGGAAATACATATATTCCACTTCCACTCATACTAAATCAAGTGATGGCAACAAAAAGAAAGGCAGGAGATAGTGAAGAAATAATAAAATACAGATACTTTAATGTAACTGCTTAGGAGTGGCTTGGGCAACGGCAGATGAAACCAAAAAATGACCTTTTAAAAAGTTATTATCTACCCCATTGGTGGCAATATGAAAGATTCATCTCTTTGCGATACAGAAGTTACCCCTTATTTTGTGAGAGAACACAGGCTACCAAGAGTTTAGTTGAGTTTTGAAGATTTAATTCCTGCAAATGTGTTTCAGCTAGCAAGTAGCATGACACATACTTGCAAGATATTCTATAGTATCTGAAAAGCTGTGAGTTGCAAAAAAGTTCTTGAAATATCAAAGTGATCAAAAATATCTTTCATAAACTTTAAAATCAGAACAATTTTAATTAAGTTTTTATATAACCATGCTAAAAATACCTAAAACTGTAAACAACTGTAACTACACAGCTTCTATTTACCAGCAATCTTTATGCTTTTTCCTAATGTTACTGAGAAACAAAGCTTTGTTCCCCCAGCAAAGACCGCTATTCCTATCCAAGTTTTGCATCCCTTAACGCCGCTTAGCATCATCTTTGTGCTGCTTGGGCTCTCAGGTTTCCTGTTGTTACTGAGATGAGGAGGTCACTGCCAGAGAACTCAGCAGAGTGAGCTGAGCACGCCGCTTGGTGCTGCACCACTGGAAGCCACACATTAGCCTCAGCACATGAGAGCTGTGCTTCAGCACTACAAAGCCTGCACTGGGCTCATGACGACACAGATCTTTGCTGAGGCACAGGAAACGGGGCTGCTATTCAAAAGCCAGTCCATAAAAGTGAAGTGGCATGGGCTGGAATGAAAAAAAGATAAAGCTGTATTGCAGGGCTGTCAAAAAACTCGTTTCCCTACTGGGAGGGGTGAATTAGTGGATTTCACAGCAAGTGCCCACAAGGTCATTGGTATTTAACATATTAGCAAGGTGATATTCTGTTCCTACAACAGATAAAAAGACATTCACTTTTATCAACAGCTGAATTGGAATCTGATGTACTCTCTAAAATGTGCAGATGGCAACAGTGAGCTGAAAATTTTCTTCAAGCATTTTGTGATGAATGTTTTAAGAACTAGACAAATGTGAGCACATTTTTTTATATAGCAACCATTATGTCCATCATTACTTACCTGAAATCTGATCACTGCAGGGAGTTTGCTTCTGCAATACTTACATACATTTTGTACTCGTGGAATTGTAGATGCTTGATACAAGTCTTTACCTTTATTATCACATTCTCCTTTCATTTATTATAAAATTATTTTGAATAAAGGTAACCATTATCATGGCAGACGTAGGAAGTTTTCTGCAGCTAGCAGTTATCCTTTAGAGATCATCTGTGATCCTAGTTTAAGACTCCCAAGTAATTTCCTAAGGGAGACAGTGTAGAAACAGACATGGCTGTTGGAAACTGGGAAATAATGGAACTGGGAAATAAAATACTTAAGCAGAAGGGGCTGGAACAGGTATGGTCTCTACAAAACTCCCTCTCCAACAGGCCTTTTATAAGTAATACTGTAAGGCCACAGAATATCGATTTAAAGCTGGTGCTTACCAAGAAAGCTAGAATTGCAGTGAGAACTGGAACAGCACATGTCAGAAAGATTCAGTGACGGAGCCTGGGAAAGAGCACAGCCTCTTTAGAGTGAACTGACGTGAAAGCTTCGTTAGACATTAAACCAGCATTTCTAAACAAAATGAAGAGTGTTAAGCTAAACTGTAGACCAGGTTAAATTTCTATAGAAAATGGAAAATAAACATGGTAACAGTTTTCGTACCGGACTTCTGGAGTCAGTTTTCTGTATACACTGAAATTCTCCAAACTATCTTCCATTTAGCTCTTTGCAGAATAAAAGCAAGAGGCTCTACTGATAGTACAAACTTCCTGTCCAGGAGGTTATGAACACTAGCAGAGCCTTGAGGATGAATTAAGCCATTTTTTTAAATTCTGAAGCTTTCCGTAACTATGCTTAGTATAACCTATTACAGCTTAGTTTAACTTCGTACTTTCAAACATTAATAAATTAACTCTCCCTCTGCAGTTTTTTTTGATAGCAAAACACATTTCAGAATGACGCAGTACAATCACTCTCAGTATTGTCAAGCTCACAGCCAAGCACACCCATCTCCTCTGAACTGTCCACAGGTGATGCTCATTACTGTAAAAGGCCATGAAGTAGAATGTATTCGGTTAGAATGAAGTGCTAGAAGTGATACCCTGAATTTCAACAACTGTTCTCAGAAGGGCTGGTATGGGCTGTTATTTTGGGTTTGGTTTGCAATTGGTTTTTCTCAAAAAAAGCAGGGTTTAGCTTATGCAGTAAAAAACACAGGCATTTGATATTGCTATTTATTTCTTTTTAAAAATTAGACAATTCTCAATGTAATATTCTAGCAACATGCTACTAAGCACTCTATACATTCCTTTCTTCAGAATAATTCCAACTAGATCTTGGCAAGGATAAACCAAATAAGAATTACTTTAATAGTACCATCAGAATTAAACCAATGGAGAGCTCCTCCCCTGAATCTGACATTATATTTATGTGAAATTGCACCACTCATATTTAATACTGTGTTGTCTTATATAACTATTGAAATACAAATATTTCATTTCTCTAATAGAAACATTGTGTGTATATTTTTTCATTTAATTCAGAATAATAAAATAAAAATTTCCATGGGCATTAAGAAGAGTTTCAACTAGAGTTTCATAAGGCAGGCTTTAAAATAGTGCCTGAACCAGTTCTTCCATAGAGTTCTTGATTAAAATCTACACTTTCAGTAACTATTTTCAGCAGTGCAAATTACGTGTCCTCCAAAAAGTTTTAATGAAAATCATTTTAATTAAAACTGGTTTGACAACCTGAATATGCAAAGTCAAACCACAGGATACTAAATACTTTTTGGGATTTGTTTGCTTATCGACAAACAGTACTTTCCTTCAACATCCCATGGAGCAGAAACAATTGTGGTAGCAATTAAAAGATTTTCATTTGTCAGATTCAAGGTCACTAGTTAAATTATCCAGTCAGTTTTACTTCTAGCAAAGACAATCTCTTACAGGCATGTACAGTTTTACATGTTGTTTTCCAAATTGTTTAGAAGCACACTCTTATATTCTCTATTTTACAGTGTTGTGCTTTTTTACCTATTCATCTGTACCAGGTTTTAGCTGAAAATTATTGTTCAATTTGTACAAATCACCCATAATTTAAACTGTATAATTACATTCCATGTAATCTCACAATTTCATTGGGTAATTAAGTGATTCTCTACAGCTTTTTTATCAAAAAAAAAAGCAATATACAACTAATGAATCCCAGTAGGATTTTTTCCCCCTCACAAGCACTGACATTACTTATTTAAACACACTAAACCAAATCCTTGGGCATGTCTGATGAGTTGTGCAGGAATCAGACATGCATGCAGAATGGCTCAAAGCTCACCTGTCACGAAGGGCCAGATCCTACAGCAGGCCGATATCCTCTTCACAGAGAGAGGAGAAACAAAGTGTGAGTGTCTAAATTACATCAGCTGTACAGCTACAGTGGACCTTCACACAGAAGGAAAGCCCAGTAGTATGCCCTCTTAAATTCTCCAGCAGTTACTGTGTTATTTTAGGAGTGCATATGGAAAAGATATATGGAACTCTATAGCACCAGAGGCTTATACTTAAAATCCTCTTGGGGCAAATTACACTGAATTTAGGGCCAGTTTAGGGCTGGTATTTTTATTTTCAGTAGCTATACTATTCTAGAGGATCTAGCCTGTATCATCATAGTGCAACTGTAACCTCTTGTATAGATATCTTCTGCCAACGACCAAACAACATAAGCTTAACAAAGAGAGGTACACCTTGTTAGTGAAGCATGGTACATGGACTCTGTTATGCACCCAGGCACCTTCTTTCATTGCTGAACCATCCACTTTTCAGAAAACATTTTAAAAATAACATTTCCTTTGATAATATTAAAAGTAGATGATATGATTTTTTCCTCAGTAAATTAATAAAGTACAGTATAAACTGACTTTTCCAAAGTCATTTCAGTTTAAAATGGACTGAAAAAAGTTACGACGTTTAATGATAATTTCAGAATAGTACCTGGTTCACAAACATTTTTTTCTGAAATGAGAAAACTTTGTCTGTAAGCAAAAAAATAACCGCATTTTCAAGTGATTTGCAAACAGTATTTTAGGTGCCACCACCACCGGCAGTTACAATGACGATGCCTTGCACCAACAGAACACAGTCCTACTGATGCTCAACATTCATCTTCTTCATGCGATAAAGCAGGGCATCTTTTTCCATTTGGACCTCAGCAAGAGCCATTTTGGCTTTGGCTAGTTCCTGTTTGAGACATTCATTTTCTTCAATAAGCTGAAATGATTGGGTTAGAAAACAAATATTAGTATTCCTGCATACTGACAACTTTTTCTATTACTGTAACTTTTAAAATACCAAATGCTCCCATTCATTGATGGGCAGAGGTTTGTTGAGGCTGAGTCAATTGCAACTGATTCTCAGTCAGTCAGTGTAGAACATGGAGAGAGCTGATGCAATTAGCTCAAAAGGTGGGACAGCCAGTGTTTTAGCTATGCCATTTCCCTTCTGGAATGGAAATGACCCAAGGTTCTGAGCTCTAGGAACAGATTCTTACCCAGTGGGAAAAACAGCCAAATTAATGTGTGGGTTCTGTCATCATCCATTCAAAATCTGGGTATGACTGATAGATCAGTAAGGGTTTGACCAAACAGCCAAGTCCCTTGTCTTTGGCAGCTGTGTTGTACAGAGATGAGGGAGATGGGGAGAAGAAAATTCCCTCATAAAACTCCCTCTGACGAAAGGAAAAGAATCAGTGTGCAGCGTATTAATACACTATTTAGAAAGCAGTATTAAATTGCTGAACCATACTATAATATCCATGATCCGTATTTTCCATCTCAAACAGGTTTCTAAACAGAAGTATATCCCAGGCCCACCCCCAGATAGCCTTACAATTATGATTAGTAATGATTGCAACATAATATTGAGGGGGCAAGGTGAAGTCAAAATCAATTCTTAATACCTCATTTTCAAGGAAGTCAGCTGAATCCCTGCTTGATTTAGAAGGTCTGGGAGTTTCACAAGTAGTCTGCGTGGCTTGGTCCTGTGTTTTACATTCAACAGATCCTACTGCTTGCTGCAACATACTGCTTGAATTCTTCATCTTTGACACATCATTTACTTTTTGATTGTCTATATCACAGAAATAGTGTACAGGGGTTTTGTCAAAAAAATTTTTTTAAGCTTTATTCTTATCAGTAAAAAATTAAACCCACCTAAACCAAATATACTTATAATATTAAGTACATTTATATTTGCCTCCCAAAATCAAATTTAAGAATAAAATTTAATTAAAACTCATAACCTTTTAGAGGAAGAAAGAAACAACATGTAACTTCCAGCCTGAAGAAAATAAACACATTTTTATACCGACCCATACCATCACCACAGAATATGCACTCTGAATAATCAGAAATTACAGAACTATTAATATTGCTATTAACATACTGTCTCCAGGTTCTCTGAAGACTGCATTTACATTAAAAGACATAGTGAGATAAGCCTACAGGACCAAGTTGTTAAATTAGAAAATAGCTTTAATTACCTGGCTTTAAAGAAACTTTCTAGCATTTGTAACTGAAGTGCACTGTAACATCTGTTAAAATATGCTGTTGTACATCAAGGGGAAAAGTGAGGGTCATGGTTTGAAGTAGTCTAAAAAATACTCTGTGCCTGTTTTGTGTTTTAAGCATTTCCTTCTAAACAAGGATTTTTTGTTCATTACCCCCGCCTCTCACCATACACACGAGGACTCAAAAGATGTAGCACTGAAGACACTTATCACTGTAGTGCAGATGGCACTTGACCTATGCCTTTGAAGTCACTGTACCTGAGCAGTCCAAGACAGGAATAGGGATCAAAGCATTTCAGCAAAAAGGGGAAAAAATATGAACTGAAAGAAACCTTAAAATTATGTATTTTCTCACTATATGACTAAACTTTCAATGTTTAGTATAAAAAGATGACCAAAATGCATTGAACACCTTTAACTCAAACAATGCATTAGATAACATGAATAAATTAATCATGCCACAGCATACCTCTGAAAAGTCTGGTCCATCTTTGCTATACCTTCCCATCAGGTGGATGAAGGGGGCATTAAGACCATCCTGCAGCCTCTAAAGTCATACAATACATTGCTTATTGCTGGATTAACATATCCAGGACCTGGACGAAAGGGTGGGTGCACCCTCTGCAGTTTTGTGAACTCCACCAAATTGAAGGGTGGGTGACTGACACACTGATGGGTTTAAAAAGAAAAAAAGCTTTTTCAGAGGAACGTGTATGTGCCGGAGAGATAGACTGACTGGAGCCTCATGAAGTTCAGCTGAAGCCAATGTGAAGTCCTATACGAGGGAGTCAATAACCTCTTGCTCTGCTCCAGGTTGGGGACCAACTGTACAGAAAGCAACATTGCAGGAAATGACTTCTAGGCCTTGGTCAACATGATTTATCATGAGTCAGCAGTGAGCCCTGACAGCAAAAACCAGGGACATACAGGCTGCGCTGCCAAGCGTATAGCTAGCAAGGTGAGGGAAGTTGTTATTCCTCACTACTCAGCACCAGTGAGACCGTATCTAGAATATTGGATCCAGTTTTGGATTCCCAAGTGTGAGAAAGATACTGACAGCAGAGGACTGACAAGATAATTGTGGCCAAGAGCACACGATGTATAAAGGAGGAGCTGAGTGAGACGCACTTGTCAAATCTGAAGATGAGAAGACTGCAGGGTGATCTTAATGCCACCTTTGCCTGCCTAGTGGAAGCGCATGGAGAAGATGGACCAGATGTGCCTGAGGTGCCTGGCAAACGACCAAGCACCTCTGTCTTGAGATGGCAGGACAGGAGGCAATAGACACAAGTTGTAAAAAAAAAAGGGAATTCCAATTACACATTATCGAAAAAAATTAATCATAAGAGTGGCCAAACACTGGGACAGATTATTTATGGCAGGTTGTGGTATTGTCTTTTTGATGCTCAAAGCTTGCCTGGACACAGCATTGAGCAATTTTATCTAATCTGCCCCTGCTTTGAGTGAGGAGTAGGACCAGCTGACCTCTAGAAGCTCCCTCCAGCCTAGACTATGATTCTTTGACATATCTGTGAAAGGCAACAGTGAAGTTTCAGCTCTGTATGTATTGCCTTGTTATGAGTATTTCGTATTTGCCCACGCATATGAAAAACCCCCTCTAAGCACACATATATGCTTCATGAAACATACAGAGTTACATCACTGTTCTAAATGCAAGTCTCAATGCAATCCAGCCCTGAGCTGCAAGGACAGCGCTATGATACACAGAATTGGAAACTGCTACTTGTACTTCTTAGTTTTTTGTTTTACAGTAGTTTCTACTACAACCTGTAACAAAAACCAACGAAGATGGTAACCACCTTGGTATTCTGTAAAGAAAGGCAATTTTTTTGTTTGCTTTGTAGCAACAAAGGAACCCTAAACTTATAATGATGAAGTGATGCACTGATGAAGCATATCCTGATGACATTATAAGCATATTTTTATTCCTCTGAAGTTGATTCAACTGTGGGTTATCCCAGCCAATACACTATTCAAAAAGGTAGTCTTCCTCTTTGTGACTGTACTTAGAATTAAGGCATATGGCAACACAACTTACACAAATTATCATCAGTTATCTTTTCATAACAAGTGTTATGAAAGGTCACATGTATGCACAAAGGAAAAAACAATAGGATTCTAGAATTGAGATATCAAGGTGCAGGAACATACAAACCTCTAATGAGAAAAGTGCCATCATCATTTCTTTCTATCCAGAGTATGTCAATATGCAGTTTTATGGGTACCAGCTCAGATGCCTTGAGATTTTCACGTGGACTGTCATCCTAAAAAATACATATAATCAAAAATAAGTTTACCAGGAAATCAAAATAGATAATTAGGACGTTCGTTTAAACATAAGTGGATTTAATGCAACTTGAAAGGGAATATTTCAGAGCAGAATTTTCTAATGGGATCTCCACTAAACTTTGGCTCCATTTTTTTCCCCCAGGGATCGTATTAAAGGCTCAGAATTATCTCTGGAGTAAGTCTGCTGAACTCAGTATACAGTCCGACTAAAATACTTCAAAGTGTTTTTAGAGACATCTCAATAAGATTATACCCCAACCCAAGACATTTGTTAGCTCAGGAGCTCTCTGAGTCACAGATAAGAAGCCTGTACTACATAGTATCTGATTTTCCCTTGAACTATTTAAAGATTGAATTGGTACAGCTATCATTCTTGAGCAGATTTTGTCTTTTCAGAATTTAGTTTGGGATGACACCAGCTGCAGTTTAGTTATATTACTGTACTCAACAGAAGAGAAACTTCACAAATTACTTCTTTGGGGACTCCCCAGGAAGTCTTTATAGTTCATTATCCCTGTCAAACAGAATAATGCAGCCAGTATAATCAGAAACTATACATATCAGCATTAAACATGTACCAAGAAAGCTGTTGAGATATAGCTTCCAAAGTTTCTTGAAACAGCATTGAGATTGCAGCAGAAAATGCAAAAAATAAAAAAATCTCTCTTAAATTCCTCCCTTGCCATGAAACACACTGCATCAAGTCTCATGCAGAAGAAATGAAAGAACATACTGCATTGAATAGGCAATGCAGCATACATTTGAACCACATCCTCTCATGCTATAATACCCAACAACTCTATAGAAATGAATCATCTCTGTCAAAATTGCTGTTTGTCAACCATCATGAGTAACTTCTCCATGACTTGTGTGCACTGCTGAGTGAGCGCTCTGGTGCTTTTGCAGAGTAGCAGAATCTTGGTGCCAGTTTATTAATGTACATTCCCCATCTCAAGCAGCTGCTTTCTCAAGAACATTTTGCTTAAGTCTGCCTTCTTGCCAATAAACCAGCACAATCCTGGTTCTAAATGCAAATGACTATATGTAAAGACTTCGCTATTTGCATTTGGGTATTCATGTTTGTGATCCACTGAAATCTAAGCAACAGATCCACAGGTCTTAAAGAAAATGCTTGTGCTAATCCTGTAAAGGAGAAACAGCTCTAAAAGAGTGCCCAAAGATCCTCAGGGGCTGGAAGGGCTGTATCACTGAGGGAAGAAATACTGATGTATTTTGAGTAGAACACAAAGCAGTTGCCTTTCCCATCAATAATGACCTTGGCAGAATCAAGACCTTAGCCCCAGATGCAGAACTGGAGCTGCTCTTCCAGTCCTCACCTTGCTCAAAGTTTATATGGGTGATTATTACTGTCCAAAGCAATGTAATAATTATGTTTGTTTGTTTTTCTGTTGTTCTACAGCCCTCAAAG
This sequence comes from Edolisoma coerulescens, assembly GCA_013397115.1. Lineage (NCBI taxonomy): Eukaryota > Metazoa > Chordata > Aves > Passeriformes > Campephagidae > Edolisoma > Edolisoma coerulescens. The sequence continues at coordinate 2,350,444 of VWZW01002784.1, forward strand.
AGTGTCCTTATCTTTATATTCAGTGGTTGTGCAGCACAGAACTCACCATCTTCTTTAAATGTCTGAAAGAAAATCCCCTAAGAGACTTGAGCAGAAGTGTTCTCTTAATGTTACTATTTTAAGATACGGTGCTGAAAAATGCTTGCACTGTTTAGTATCTGTTTCTAGGTAGAACAGAACATGAAACCTGGGTTATAAGAAACAGTGTTCAAGTGGGTTTGTACTGGAATTCCATCACCTTTTTCCTTCTTTTGTACAGAATTTTCATTGCAAGAACTATCCTCCAACTAGAAGAGAGAAATAACCTTTAAAATCCATGGTTTGTAATTAGAAAACCATATACTTTACTAAGCAAAAAAGCCCACCCAGAAAAGCCCACATTGTGCCTCTAGAAGCTTGATATACCTTACATATAAAATTCCCAGACACTGTCACTCTACAAGAGAGATTTGGGAGAGGAGGAAAAAGTATAAAATATTAATTCATACAAATAGCTTGGTCATGCAGATAATTCCCCTCCAGGCATACCACAGAGCTAACCAAATATATGGATTTTAGAATTGTTTTAGTGTTATCTAAAGACCTTTCAGAGTATGACAGCAGTTTCTTTGAAGTTAACTGTATCCAGATTAGTAGTTTATCATCAAAGAAACAAGAACACAAATTTTTTTTAGAGCAGCCAAGTATCTCACTGTTAACATACTTTTAAATTAATCCTTGCATTAGAAACTTTTATCTTCATAGGCATCACTTCTGCGACGGTTTCATCTTCTAGAAAATGCTGAATGTTTATGAGAGAAGATGTTAGAAATTCAGCACTGAAGTTCTCCACATGACACTGAAGAAACCCATTTTTTACAGCCAGCAGGGAATGTACAACAGCACTAGGCCCGCTTTCCCATCTCAGACTAATCTCAGGTGATGAATTAACAGGTCCAGCCACAGATTTACAGTCAGAACCTGTTGCAAAAAGAAAACAAATTTGCATTAAAATTTTGCAGTATACAAAAAAAACAATTATGATGTAATTATTTCCACCTCTATTGTCCAACTGATTTTCCAAAAAGTACCATAGAGCTATTATTCATAAAAGGCAGCATTGCAAATACAGAACTTCAGAGCAAATTTCTAAGTATATCACTTCAAAGTACAAAAATAAAGAGTACATATAAGGACTAGTACATCACAGTGACAAGAGAAAGGACAATGCAGAAGTATCACCATCCACAAAAAAATTTGTGTTTCCTTGGTGCCTTGATGATGGAAAACCAATTATTTTGCATACTTTTCCACTCAGTCCTTAAATTTCAATTCAGAAAAACATTAAAGTCACTTCACTATCTCAAGAGAGCAGGTATTTTCTTGGAAAGGCTGAACTTCCTGACTTAGGAACCATAAACAGCAATGCAGTAAGATAGAAAATATGACCACACATGCATTATTTGAGTGGCAACAGACATGAACCTTAAAAAAACTCTTGTCACTTTCTTCCTAATTTCAGTATCTTTAATCAGTAAGGACAATTGCAACATTCAACTAAAAAAGTTCTAAAAATCATAATAAACTAAACTAAAGTAAACTAAAAAATTTAAGATAACCAGATTGGGGGGAGAGTAGTATCCATTTCTTGTATAAAATAGTTATCCCATGGGATTCTCAAGTCATCTCATCACTATGATGGCTGACCTACAGAAATTACCTCTATGACAAGAAGCATAATCACAGTAACTACAGAAAAAACAAGCATTTAAACTTGAAAGATACCTCAAGAAAGAAACTCAAGAAAAATCAACTGAGTTATGTCAATTCATCATGCAACAGACACTGCCTGGAGCTACAGCAGCCTGACAAAGTAATTGATTATTGATTCCTATACATTAATTGGGTTCCTCTTCCTGTATAGTGTGCCAGTTCATGGATGACCTGGCACAGCAGCAGAGTCAGGACTTATACACTTATCTACTGGCACTAGAGTCAGGGGAGATGGACACACTGTCGATCTGGGCTGACAAACACCAATGGCAAGATGAACATGAGAATCTTCAGCCTCTGCTGTGATCCAGAATCTCTGCATTTGTTACCTCTGTGAATAGAGGTTTCCACAACACCAACAGCCATGACTCCATCCTTCAATCTTTCCAATGTTTAAAAAGTGCTGAATCTCATATTCCCCTTCCCCCCAAAAACCCACCTCAAAAACAAAGCAACCAACCAAAACCGTACTGCAAGTATCAGGTATCAGCTATCTTTTTAGCCTCAATCCAGACAGAAATGAATAAGCTACTGGCAGCCCAGGAGAAGAAGGGAAGCTCTCCAGATAGAAAAACAATGACCACTCTATTCAATGAAGCTCTGCAACTTGTTCTGGAAACTTCGTTTCCCTCAAGGATCCATATACTTCCCACATATACAGATAAAGAAATAAGCAGTAGGTCCCCTAAGTATTTCTGCACCAGAAAAGAGTGCCTCCATCATTGCTGGAAGAATCCAAAGTACAGAAAAAGAGCAGAGGAAAAGACCACACATTCAGTCTCAGATCTGACTCAATTTTAGTTATCTTGCAGATAACTAAAACGGGCAGCATCAAGGGAAAATGGAGTAAAAATTACATAAAACAATTTGGAAGCTGCTGTGAACTGCTGTTGCCTTCTCACCAGCATGTCAAGCATGGTAAGATCTCAGTAAAAGCATAGCCCTCCCACAATATCTCTGCCATACTCCATCCCCGCCTTCTTTTGGTTTTGCTGCCAGGCAAGATCTGATAAAGCTGCAGTCCTGCATCCAGCCCTGCAGGGAACTGCACAGCTGCCATGTTGCCCTCAACTTAGTCCAGCTTTTAGCCACATTTTTCCCTTTCTACATCTACTGAATTAACCATATAGTAGGCTTTAAACAGTTATTTTCATCCAGAACACCTTGTAGACTGTAAATATAACTTGAGTATTCACTGCTTTGCATGGTTTGTCAGGTTACTGGTTACAATTGTTAATGCAGCACTTGAGAAAGTTTTATTAAAGGTCTTGAAGGGGGAAGCTGCTTTTATTGGGATATTATCATACACATTTGCTCACTTGTTCTTTTATTTGTATTTTGTTACCATTAACTCTTAAATAGTCTCTTTTGATCTGATTCTCCAGCTTTTTCCTAACTTTTTCTCCCTTTGTTCTTCTAACAGAAATGAATATGGGAGACAGGGAACAGCAGCAGCTGCAAGATGTTCCTGGCAGTACAGAAATCACAGCTCTATGGTGGAGAGAAGAGAAGATCAGCAGAGAGAAGATGTACATTGCAGAATGGGAGGGACCAGCAATGCACAAAAAACAAAAAAAAAAAGTGCTGCTGGCTCACCCATTCAGGTACCCACCAGAAAGAGAAAGGAAGAGATATGAAGTGGAAGTATTTGGAGATCCCAGTCATGTTATAACCTTTTTGTCCATGAAATAATCAGACAGTGCACAAGCCTCTCATTGTCAGCTGAGAAGTATTATCATTATCAGAGGAAGCAGGTTCTAGTTGTAGATACACACAAGAGCAGGAAGGTGGCATGTTCATATTATTTACTCCCTCTGGCTTTTACAGAGGAGGTGGCAGATAACCAGAAATCAATTTGCCTGCTGTATTAACTGAAGGTCAGCCATGAGTCCTCCCTGCTGGATCTCATCCTTGCCTTCAGATGCTTGAACACAACATCATGCAACAGCTGCTCAGGCAGCAGCTGCTGGCAACAGCTCAGCTTACCAGTAAATGGGTTCTTCGGCCAGGGCATCAAAGGCTGTACCACCTCTGAAGCTGAAGCACCTCCTGAACAAAATCCATGCTGATAAAAGGTTGGAATAAAAAATGGCAGCCAACAGCTGCTATAGCTATTTCCTGGGAAGGGAGCTGAACCAGAAGCAGGTGCATCAGGATCTGCCCCAAAAACCCTACAGTGCAACAGAGCTTACATCCAGCAATCCACGTAGAAGGCTGGCAGAGGGGAGCAAAGCAGACTGTGACATGAACTTCCAGGCCAATACGTCATGCCAAGGAAGAAACTTCACCCTATGAGAACTCAGTTTTCTGGCAAAGAATGTATATATTGTACTCATGGCCAAGAACAACTCTGACAGACACTGGTTGATCGATTTGTGCAAATATCTGGCATGAAACTACACCCTTTGTATCAAGCTTAAAAAACCCCCAAACCCAACCAAAAAAACACCCAAAAAACCCCAAACAAACAAAAAACCCAACCCAAACCAAACCAAAAACAGTTGTCTGTCTTTAAAGCTCATATTTCCTGACAGAGGAAACTTTAAATTTTTTCTTAAACCACATATTATAAGTCTGTTTAAACTGTGTGTCTCATCTAATTTAGAGAAACTGATCCTGAAGAAAAGAAGCATTCCTTCAACGGAAGGTACATAAGGCAAAGTACCATAAGTCATAAGGTAGTTCCATCTTCATGAAACAGTAACACAATACAATGGGGCGAGGTTCCACCGCGCCAGCAGTCAAGCCCCAGGCAGCCTGTTGCTCACTCCCCCACCAGTGGGATCAGGGAGAGAATTGGAAGGGTAAAAGCCAGAAAACTCATGGCTTAAGATAAAGACAGTTTAATAGCGAAAACAAAATCCAAAACATAGCCCCAAACTAGTCACTATGAAGACAATTAATTCTACCCCAGCCAAAACCAGCACATAATGCAGCTTACTTCGTTTTCAAAACTGCAAACTAATGACCAGAATTCAATGCAATGCACCTTTTTACCCACATGACCATACACAGCTCCATTTATTTACTCTTCCTTTTTAATGTATGGAAATGAAGAAAGAAATCAGAGCTCTAAACCAGCATAAAAAGGATGCTATTGTACTAACATAAAAATGTGTTTGCATTTTTATTTACTTAGAACAAATGTTTCCAGCTCCAATTTCACCACACTGAAATGTTAGTTCTTACCAACAGTTCTGTTGCACAGATATTGTCGAACACCAATATTTCCCAGCTGGTTTGTTATCATTCGGTTGACCTGTAGGCATATTTCTATGTCTTCTCCTCTGATGTCAATTTCACCATCAACACCAAATACTTGAAAAACCACAACAGACATCTGTCAACAAAACCCAGATAAAACAATATAAGATTATAAAATGAATTTACAGAGATTATTGTTTGTAAGGTATGTCTAAACCTTTCCCATAACAAAAGGAAAAAAAACCCCTTTGTATCCAAAACCCTTGTTCACAGAGAAGCACAAAGTTTTCTCATTTCTTCTTTTCTTTTTGTAAACATTGGCTTCATAATGGATTGCTCAACAGCCTGTCCAAAGACAGACACTTGTATTTATACCCCACTGACACCAATTCAGAATTGTCTAGAAAAGCCATGGAAGTGAGACAGATTTTCCTTACCCTGACAGAGAAGCACATGACCTGTGTGATACCTGAAGTGTATCTGACATTACCTACAACATATCTACAACTGCATTCAACTTTATGCATATCGTAAGCACAACCAAGCACTTGCGGTGCTGAATCAGACCAGGTTAAAGAGCTAGGATAGGCTACTAAACTTTGGCTATCTGCACAGTAGTCAGCCCTTTTTCTCTATTTACTGGGTTGCAGTATTTCTAAGAAAGAAGTAGAAGCCAGTGTTAAGTCAGCTTTGGTATCAGATGTGTGTCCATCATCATTACTACTATTTTGGGTTCAGTTTTCTAATGACTTGAAAAATCACCTCTAAAAGCAACCATTTTAGTTCTGTTTTAAGGTTTAATTTACAGAATCATGTATCCTAATGGAATACAATAGTATTACCATTTCTTCACTAGCCTCATGGGCATTTTCTGAAGCAGCACTCATGGCATCTGGAGATGACCCATCACAATTTTCAATCACCGTGCCTCCTTCGTGGGCATTTTCTGACGGGCTTTGATAGTTTGTGGCTGTAATACCTTCCATATATACATCAGAAAAAAACCGCAAAGTTAGCATAGCATAACCTGAATCACTCCTACATTAAGAACAGAAGTCAGTGTCTGTTAGTGTATGCATACATTAACTCATTTTTTAACCTGAGTTGAATGGCTTATTAAAAAAATATTTATGATTGAACTGCCAAATCCATTCCTCTTACAGAGAGTTCAAAGTTCTAAATGCTAATCAGAAGTAAAGCAGGATATAGTGACAAAACCAAAACAGCACTCTACATGCATTGTTAAAAGAAACTGTGAAGGCATTTTTAGTCTTCGAAATCAAATAATATAAATGTGGTCCAGCTGGAAAAAAAAATTCCAAGTTGTCTATCTAAAATACTGCAAAGTGCCTTTAGAGCAGATGTTTATGTTTGTATGTTTAGAGAAATAAGTGACATATATTTTCATCAGAGCAATGATGATATTGTTTCCTTGACAACTGGAAAGCATTGATACTTAACCTGCAGTTAAATATTGTTTAACATGCTAAAAAGACATATAAAGGTTATTTAAAATGGGAAATGTATTTTATGGCATACTCCCACATAAGCACATGCAGGAATACTCCTACAATTCAAATATATAACAGGCTTGCAAGTGAAGCAGTCTTCTCATTATTGCTCTAGACTGAAGAGAAATCCTACGAAAAAAAAATTGTCAGTCTTCATTCAAAGGAGAATTATCAGAAAAGAGGTAGCAATAAGGTCTTCTTACTCTATTTCCTGACATGAGAAAATTATTTCATCAGTATATGCACAGATGAGCAAAAATTGGACAAATACTTGCTATTAGACAGTCAATAGCTAGGAACTATTCCTTAAGGGATGAACTGCAAGGAGACTACCAAACTTATCTGCCTGGTAATTAGCATGGTGAGCATTAGTGAAAACTCATTTCTTTTTCATCCACTTCTAAAATGAAAGCTTCTTTACCACTTCAAGTGTAACACTAATTCAGGCTACAACCTGTAAGTACGTCAGCCAAAGCAGTTGCTTTTAAGCAGAGCAAGGACCAAGTTCTGCTTAATTCAGATTTGCAACACAGCACTTCAATACTGTTACTTTCCTCAAGAGAGGAAAATTAAGCAGTGTTAAAATTAAATAGTGCTGCTTAAGTAGCGCATGTTATTGCTTTCCCTTGAAATGATATATGGTGAATACACTTGGTATTACTGGTGAAGGTAACAGAAAGAGTCTTGTAAAGTATCCAGGATTTGCTGGACTAGAATCCTTTTGAGCATGACTTTAATAACAAACAACATTTTCATGTATTGCTTAAAAATATTTTGTTAAACCTACTTACCTTTCTCCAGAAAGCTTTGACTATCACTTCCATCGCTCTCTATCAAATGATCCTCTAGCATCATACTATCAATAGAGATGGTATCCAGAGAGACTTGTGATGGACTTCTCTTCATATTTTTGTAAGAAACAGAGAATGCAGGGAGGTTGGATGAGCAGCGTTCCTTAGGCTTAGCACTTTTTAAAATATAAAGATATGAGGAAATTATTATTTCAAATTAAAGGAAATACATAGAAGTTACTTGAAAAAATTCCTCTAAACCAGACAAGATATAAAACAAAAAAATCTGATTATTCAATAATCCTTTGATAAGAAAAAGAGGTAAATGTAGAAACAACATATATTTATCTAGGTATTTGTGTCAATACTTCTCTCAATACATATTTCCTAACATTTAAACTAAAAGTAAATAGATTAAATCAATTAACTAACACTTCATCTTAACTTTCACTGAATGCTGGATACTGTGTAACTTCCTACATACTTTAAAAATTTTCAACTGCTAGAACACAGAATCACAGAACAGCCTGAGTTGGAAGGACCATCGGTTCTAACTCGTAAGATGTTCCCTTCCTGACTGCTAAAAGTACAAGTCTGTAGCTAACAAGATTGCTAAATATTTTCAACCAGTAGGGAAACTGATTTAGTATTAAATCTTCTATACCTTGATGAAGACTGGGATGCAAACATTTTAACTGAAGTCCCTTTGTCTTTGTTGATTTCAAGCTCTTCAGATTCTAAGGCAGTTTCTGTTTCCAAGTCAGCGACTTGGTTAGCACAGCCTTCAGTTGTGCCTTCCTGTTCATTTAGCGTATTTGAGAATATGTTTCTGTCATCCTCTTTATCAATGAAAAATTCAGTAGAATCTTCTCTCTTATTTAGAATGGACACCAAATCCCTAGGATTCAAACTACTTTTCTCACTTAGAGGTCCACAGACCTCCTCTGAATCACTTCTACTAAAAAGTCCACTGCTTCCTCCTTCACTTGTATCGCCCAAACCTTTATCTGATGCATCATCAGAAAATGACATTGCTTTCTGAAAATCTGTATTACTGTCTGATTTAAACAAAAGAGGATCTATTAAAAATCCTTTAGTGACTTCAGCATTCAGAGGCTTGCAGTCATTTACATAATCAAAATTAGTAATACCAGCTTCCACTATCTTACTACCAATTAATTTACTCTCTGAAGTAAGAGTTTCCCCATTTCCCACAGGGGAGAGTTCTGATGCCACGGGACTTCCTTCTTCCTCAACAGGAGACTTACAAGGGTTTCCCTGAGTCACTGGATGGAGCAGTAAGGCTAGTTCTGCACTTTTCAGTAGGATCCCAATGCAGACATCTGTTTCCTTTACAGGTTTTCCTGTCACTGCCTCTACATCATTCCTTAAGTTTTCCAGGAGCAATACAAGAGATTCATGGAGAAACAGCAAAAAAATATACTGGTAGTGATTGATCTGCACGCTTACATGTTTTTGAACATGGACAAGAACATGTATATCTGCATCAGAGGAAGAGCTTTCAGAAAGCACTCCCGAACTCTCGGACATTTGAATACCACTGGTGAAGGGTTCTGTCTCACTGCTGTAATACTCCTTCAGAAGTTTCTTACGTTGCAATCTATTAGAGAAATCACTAGATTCACTTTTTGGAATGTTCAAGGCTGTCTGGTTATGTGATACAAGCTCTTTTTGTGACTTTGCAAATCTTATTGGCTGGCAAATCCAAAGTGAAAGCGGGAAAGAGTCCACAAAGCTTATTGGTCGGCCTTTCCCACTTTTCGTTCCTTCGTAATCTATCCAAAACTGAGAAAAATGCATGGCCCAAACATCGGTAGCTGCAGATGTCTTTAATGCATACTTATTCAATTCTGGGATGATATAACCTTTATAAACATCATGCATTTTGGTATCTTGTTCATGAGCATGTCTCTGGAAGATTGGATGCAAAAGATTAAAATTTTTTGGGGACTTAGGAAAAGTGGTGAAAGTTCTACTGAAAAATTCAGAGTCCTTGAAGTTCTGAAACAAAGCTTCTAGATCAGAGTGTCTGCAGTTTGGTGAGCATCTGGTATTCGTAGCAATCATCTCTGAACTTTGAATGGAAAGTGCACGAGGTTGATCTTTATGAATTTCAGGTTTGTTTTCAAATGGGATGATGATCTGCAAGGGAGAAATACATTTTGTCTAGTTAAAAATACATAGATTAAGAAGGTATACAATTAAAGAAACAAAATAATAGCCATGACAGCTGATACAAAAGAATATAGTTATAGTTTTATGAGAAATCAAGTACAGTGACACAGAACAGGGATAAGTCAGGTTCACAGACTATGATTTATGTTTTCTCTCATTTTTAAGAAGGATGCTGTGGCATCAATATTTGTACAAAAACATAAGGGTCTCAGGCTTTTCTTATCTGAAGGTCTTAAATTTAGTTCAGCTATATTAGGCTGAAGTGGCTCATTTCTTCAACTCAAGCAGCTTGGTAGAAAGTTTCTTCAAGTGTTTCCAAAATTTACAGCTTTGAAAAACAGAGAGTTATAATTTGGACTTCAATCTGGCTTGTCAGATAGGGTTTTTCACCGTACTGAGTACTACAGTATTTTATTTCTATGTTAAGATAAAAGTGAACAGCTAAATGTGCTAATGCAGGTAATACTTCTAACATTGCAGAATACAGATTAGGTGTTTTTGACAATTATCTGATAAGCATAATACATCTGTTTCATCAGGAAAATAATAATAATATACTTCAACTCCTAAAGAACAACAAAATAGTTCAGCACACTGTATTTAATTTAACTTGCATATTTTTAGTGCACATTTTAGAGTAAACATATTTTATGCCAAATCCTGTATCTTAAATTGTTAACGTGAACCTTGGCCACTCTAGTTTTGCTAATACCAGTTACACTGCCTTCTATCACAATACCTCCATTCTGAATCTAGAAAGTAGGAGTAAAAAAATCATCCCTTAGGGCACTTAAAGATGGGGGTAATGAAGCTTCTTCATTTAAATACAAGGACTCAGACAAAAATAACCAAATAAAATAATTAACTATATGATAAATAAACATCAAGCACACTATTAAAATATTCATCATTTGCTAGAATAAAAATAATGCTGTTAATACAGGGGTGACATAATTAATATCAATCAAGGTTTGAGGGATTTAAGAATACTTTTATCTTCTCTTAGTTTAGTAGGCTATTCACATATAATAATTCAATATCAGATCAATCTATATTTGCAGATTTCCAATCGTTTGCTCTTAATAACTGTTTTTACTCAGTACTAACCATGTACTTGTAAAGTTCCATTAAGTATGTACCAGGAGCTTAGAAAGACAAACATCTCTCCATATGCTGACTTTTTAGAACCCTTGAAACCTCTCCTGTGGGCACCACTGAAAAGACTCGTTTTGTTCACCTCTGAACCTTGGAAACCATACAATGAAATGCCCAACGCAAACAGGGGATGGGTGCAAAATTTACCTGCTCAGTAATCCTTTTTTTACAAAGAAGGAGAAGACAAGGGAAGCAAAAATTTGATGTTCAGCTGCATTAACAAGCACCACTCCTCTGGAATAAGCATACAGAGAACTCATGTACCTGAACTACACCAACAGCCAGCATGAAACAGAAAATGGTGAGAATGGGTTTTGGAGAAGGAAATAAACCTTCAGATGAACTGCTTTCTTTACGCTAGGCATTCACTAACAAGACAAAAGAGTTTTGATATAATACAACCAGAGGAATAAGGGAGGGCCTTTGCATTAACATAGAGTACAAATATTAATTTTTCACTAGTTATTTTTACTTTAGTGCTCAATTTCTTTTTTAGTTCTGCTATGTCAAGTTCACTGACCACAGGGAAATAATTTGTTAGTACTCCCACTCAGGTCTTCAATACAAAACCAAAATACCCCTAGGACACAGATGAAGGAGTACAGGAGACAAGATGTCTGTCTTCAAACCATCATATTCTGCAGAGTTTTTTAGAGTAGCGTTTTTTCATTCATGTAGGTATTTATTTCTTAAGTTGCTCTGCTAACAGCTTTTCAGAATAAGAGAAGAAATATTGTTCCAAGGAACCACAAAACCCCTGCTCAATGACAGTGTACCTTTAACATTAGTCCATCCACTCTAACATCAACATGTTCATCTGATTTTGAATTGTCATTTAACTTGTACATGGCCATGAACTGAGTAAGACTCTGTTTCAAATCCAACACAAACTGGTTTAGCCAAAGAATACTTCTCTGATCCAGGGTGAACTGTAAAGCATTCAGCTGGCCATACAAATTTGGACATGGAACTAAAAGAGAAAAGAAAATGAAACCATGAGAATAAGTAAAATGTTTATGGGTTGGGTTTTGTTTGGTTTTTAAATGACTGCAAACTTACATTTTCACCAGTACTTTTCATCAGGGAAAGAACAGAAACCCACTCCTTTAGTCTCAAGGAAGAATAAATCATTAGTGGACACCTGAAGCGATGCTTCTTTCTCTCACTTCAAGCAAGTAACTGAATTTTTGAGTGTAAAAAAACTAATAGAATTAAGTCTGAGGAAAGGGGGAGAATATTCTCATTACAGAGGAAGGGCAAGACCATGGAAATTTGGTGTCTTCAAGTCCCATCCCCAAGAAATCCACCAACATTTCTGTACATAAAACAGGGCCAGCCACAGAACACATGCCTACAAATAACTCCAGCAGCTCTTTGTTGCATTTCAGGTATTACTGCAATAGTTTGAGTTATGTAGCCAGACACTGAAATTGCAGAAACAGTATGTGGATGTTGGAAAATGAATAATTCATGTGCCAGTAAAAATGCAGCAAGTGTTTTCAGACTGAAAAACCATGTTTACAAAAAACAGTATTAATAGGAGTTTGCCAGGAGCAAGCACTGTGGAAATGGAGCAGTCTTGTGCTCTAGCCATTTTAGAAAGCCATTACCTATTTCCGAGCTTTAAGCTTCACAAAGGTGAAAGTAACACACAAAATTTATGCTTCAGTACAAAAAAGAAAAACAAAAAAAAGAAGTCTTACTAGGAAAGTCCTTTCCATCTGGGTAGTAATATTCAGTGAACTCAATATGAATAGCTGGCATTTCTGGTGGAAGATAAAGTGACTTTTTATTGCAAGAGATCAGAGCTTTAGGGGAAGAACGACATTGGTCTGCTGTCGAAACCTGTAAAAGATAGAAGATTATTTCATTAACACATTACATTTTTAAGAATGATTAAGCATTTGTAGTTGCAAGGTACTGTCCCTAGTAAGGTAACATTCCACTGCTCTGGGGTGTAGGTCCCCAAGTACAACACAAAGTGCTGACAGTAAGAAACACTTAACTGCCTTGTAGCAGAAATGAATTGCATAGAACAGTTTCACAAGAAAACTGTTTTAAGGGTACCAGATCCCCTTCCTTCATGAGGCAAGAGGCAGCAGGTGACTTTCAAATGTGTTCAGCAGAAGCCTAGAATGATCTGATTCTTTATTGCAAATACTACAGCTCCTGTTTAAGCATTTATGCTTGGATGGAGTGTGTTTCCATACAGTCTGGTCTAGGTAAGGGAGAGATAAACTAGGTAAGTTTATTCCACACGTTAGGAAGTTCTTGTATTGTCATAAGAACAAATTCTAGTACACAAGCCAACTCTCAAACTGTATGCTAAACAAGGTGTTCAGCATGCACTTGGCAGAGATCTGTATGCTTGGATATGCCTGAAGGTCTGCTTCACAGCAGAATCAAGACACCATGGAACAGTAATCTCCATTTCTGTTCCCTTACAATGTAAATTAACAGCAATTAAAAACAAGTAAGAAATCAACATTTGATTTATATTTGACCTCAAATTTTATTGAATGTATCCTAGTTTAAAAAGTATGTTGCCAAAACAAAGCTCTTTCATTCAACAGTTAGTAGGTCAAACTGTTAGTTTGAAATTACCCAATGTATTAATATTGAATATATGATGATGCCTACTAGAATAAGTTTCACTGGAAATAATGAATACATGACCTTTCTAAGCCTGCTTCACTCGATGTAGCTGTTTTCAAGAGGCAAACATATCTGCATTAACACACACCAAAGTTCAAGTAAAATGATCTATTTAGAAAAATAGCTTTTAGGAAACTGCATAGAAATAATAACACTTTAAAAACTGAACATGTGTTTGTGTAGAGAGGAGGAGACAAGAGCAGAAGGCAAATGGAAACATGAACAGTACAAAACAATAGTATAAAACCACTTCAGATCCAGATGAAGGCTCCCAGCAGCAATCTGCAGTCTCCCACAACACCAGAAGTGATATGGCAGAAAAGTGTTAGAAATTGGAACAAGAGCAAGCACAAATCACAATGACGAAGGAGACACACTAAACGTTTTTGTTAGGACCTGAAATTTAGAGTAGATCCTCCCATATCACTACCATTCTGCCTAATGGAGATACAGTCCTTCTCTATTCCACTTGCCTCAGAACAGTCAATCTGGACCACAACCAGTAACTAAAACTACTCATTCTAACAAAGGGGAGGGGGATGGAAATGGTTAAAGTGTCTGCTCAAAATACCACTAGAGACGGAGTGGCTGGGAAAAAAAAAATTAAAACTTAAAAAAACCTCTTAACATTTTTTAACATACTTTGAAAAATATAACAATAAGAAAAGCACGACATACAAAACCACATATTAAAATACTGGGCACATAAGATAGTACAATGAAAAGATTAAATTTAAATTCCAAATTCACAATTTGGAGAACAGTAGAACTTGGATCCAACACATAGTTGTGATAGGATCACAATTTTAACAAAGCAGAAACAGGTCCATAAAGGTCTAATTCAATAATGAATGGAAAGACTCATTAATTTCAATGGGCTTCATACTGTCCCTTAAAAACCACAGTTACATAACAGTAGCCCCAGTTTTACTAACTTAAAGAAATGTACCTGATATATATTGAAATCTGCAAGTCTAACCACAATAGGACTAGACATCAGTTTGCCCTTTGGTTGTTGGGAAGATACAGAGGAAGCCCTAGATGTTCCTTTCGGTATCTGTTCCTTGCCTGTAGGAAAGAATAGTGATGGAATCATTGAAAAGAACAGTCTTTTTTTTTCATAGTTTTAATATTTCATGGAAGTAGAGAATTAGTGATGTAAACAAAATACCTGTTTGTAGGTTCTGAGGAGATACAGCAGGTGGTGATTTGGGAGGAGAATCTATGACCTGATCCTTCACAGCCTGCTTAAGCAATTCAACATTGCTTTTGAATTCATTTAATAATTCTTTGGCCCATCCACTTCTGGTTTTAGTGGCATCACTATAATGCATCCAGTGATCACAGCCGTCTCCTACAAATAAGAGAAATGGGGAAAATATTAGCTCATTTGAAATTTTGCTTCTAACAGGGTAACAAGTTTCCACTATTTCACAATTATTCTTCAAACTATAAGCTCATTGCATGCTGTAATTATAGAACAACAGCAGTCATACCAGACGTTAAAACAGAAGTTATGTATTCCATAAAACCAAGTCTCAGCACTTCACGAAATCACTCAGAATATAGCATTGCCAGCTGCCTTATAACACCACTAACACTCAAAACATCACTGAGTATTTTCAGTTCAGAGAAATCTTATGACACATTAATGTCATATGTGAGAACATGCAAAAAAATGTTCAATTGAAAAAAAAAGTGAGAGCAAGTAACAGAACGATGTTCTCATGCTCACTTTTTCCAAGCTTATCTTTCCTGCCAGAACTGTGTCCTAAGAAGTTCCTGGTCCCTTTCCAGAAATGTATTCTTTTTGTCTTGGTTCTCTAGCACCTTTATGGCACACAAACAAGAGGGTAAGTTCAAGAAGTGCTGCAGCACACACAGCCTTAAAAATCAATCCCACTGGAAATTCTTTCGTTCCTGTTTTCAATTCCAATATGTTTCTGTTGGTCAAGCACTCAAACCTCTGAAAGAAGTCTTCAAATATTCCCTGTAAAGAACTAACTTGTTCAATAAGGATACAATAACAAGTAACTTCTATCAGTTGGTACATCATTCTTTAAATATTACCATGTGAAAACTTACTTTATTTGGGACTTAGTGAGTTTTTGGATACTTATACTGGGGATGAGCAAATATGTTTGCTATTAAAATAGGAAAATGATTTTGGAAAAAAATATGATTTCAAGTCTAAATGCAAATATTGCAGAATTGAAGAAACTTTTAGGGTGGGGCCTATCACAAGAGATGACATTTTTCCCCACCCTTCTTCCTCACAGTTATCTGTGTTGGTTATTCACATTTTTATAGCTAAGGAAGAAGATAAAGTAACAGGGAAGAAACCAGAAAGGGAACAAAAGGACAAAGAGGCACTAGACTGAAGCCCATGACACTGGGATTCTCCAAAACAGGGCTAACATGGGGTTACCCCAAGCACGTGTGCACAAACTCTGAAGGACCTATGGGACTTTGTTGGCAACACCATAGGGAAAGCTCTAATACCCCTTCTGGGAAGTCAGTTTGGGCAGCTGCCTCTCTGAAATACTTGCACAGTAATACATGCAGCATCATGAACGTGCGGGAGCAGGGCAACCACAGGGGTGTGCAGGTGTGTGCAGCTGCATGGCTGTGATCTCATTAGGATCACAGACACGTGGCAAGGTAGCACACACAACTGAAATGCTGCAAGGGATGAACACAGGCTTTTGGGAAGCAAAAGAGGGCATGGAGGGGGAGATCAGTGGGAACAGATGGAGCTCAGCCTTCGGAGGGATGATCAGCCAACTGAGTGTTTATAGGCTGGAAGTAGAGGACAGACCAACATGGATGATGATGCAGATTTCTGCTCCACACCATCTGATTAGGAAGAGGATCAGGCCCTTTTTCTCATCACATGCTTTGTAAAATATCCTGTCTCTTCTAAATGTTTTAGATTTCTACTAGAAATTATTTATGAGCCACGTTTTATTTGTAAGAAACACTTCTTTGGAAATTGCTAACATTTTTTAATAACATTTCTTAACAAAAGGCTACTCAATTGAACGTCTACACACTGAGATTCTTGTTCAGCAAAATAAAAAAAAAGCAAAACACTGATTGGAAATGGACATAAAATGACAGGCTTCTATAAGTGAAAAAAATCTAGCAGATTGATTCTTGCAAATATCCAGTTACTGAATTCTCAATGTGCAATACTGCCTTCCTCTGTCAACACAAAATTCTCTTCATGTCAGAAATGCATAAACACTGTTTTGTTGACCAAAGCATTTGGTGATGCTTTGAAAATTCTCTTCATGTCAGAAATGCATAAACACTGTTTTGTTGACCAAAGCATTTGGTGATGCGTGAAAAGCATTTGACCTAAAACAGCTCATTCACAGAAATTAAATTGGTTCCCAGGTTGTTGCTTTTGTTGTCTGTTTTTGCATATAGAAGGAAGTAAACAGGTGCATTTCAAATGGTTTGATCACAATTATCTAAGCTGTATACATGTACACACAAGTTTTTTCAGCATTCAAGCAAGATAGTTACAGTCACAGCTAATTCATAAAATGCTCGCTTTCATACCTGCTTTGTGAAATGGATAATAGTCCACTGTTAAATAGCTGAAGGAAAGCTGCATGGCCCCTCCTGTAACACGTCTGTTTGGGTCTGTAAAACAAAACAATGCTTGGCTCTGCAGATATTGCACTTAGCATGTTAGTTCTCATGTTGCTGTAATCCTTTAAACACCTAACAGCTACTGCTTTCTTCCCTTTACTGTCTCTCCCTACAACCTCATTATCTTCCCTCAAAATTTTCATTAAGATAGTCTTCACTGGTTTCTGAAGATCAGCTTGCAGAATTCTGTACTCAGTCACTACTTACAAATTGTGTACCAATGCTATTAAAAAGAAAACACTTAGAAAATATATGACTGCAGATTTTCTGAAACAAAACTTTTTACACTGAATACATGATTATGATCAGTCTTTGAAGTCAACATTTACTTTCGAGAATACTATATATTATAATTTTATTTGAAAAATATTGCAGTGAAGGGGTCTTCTGAGAATCTTCGCTTCTGACTTTTTCCACTGCTGAATTTAAACTTCATGGCCAAAAATAAAGGACCAATAAAGAGATCTCACTAGGAGTGATAAATTCCATCTGCAGTGGATACACTGCATGTAAGGAAATACATCTCTAGCCAGTGAACCTTATGCTCTGCTGCTCTGAAAGTGTCTTCCCTAATCAAGCAAATGCATTTGTTAAACCCTATGTTTTTCATACTCTTCTTCAGCAGACCTTTCATGTTTCTATAAATTTTTCAGTGACTAGCCAGCTTCTTGGATAGACATCAATATCTCACTCTCCTATGATCACTTTCAAAAGGCATGAAAAAAGTGCCTTCATCTGCCTTCTTTTTTTCTGATTCTAAATGTGACTACATGCAATAGGCTTTTGTTAAAAAGCAACAGTACAAGATTTACACACAAAATTTTAAGGTCACAGGACACTTGTTCCATTCTTTCCATGTGCTGCAGACCATACCAAACTGTCTAAATTAGTAACACAAAGAGGACTGCCCTTTTATTAGTCAGTATTTATAAGGGTATTACAGAAGCAAATTGTATAATGACCCCTTCAAGCCACAAAAATGTTGCCACTGCATTCTTCACAACACAGTTAACTTAAAAAAGAAAAAAACCCAGCAGTAACAATCAGACTGATAGAATCAGTTCCTAGAAAACAAAAAAAGCACAGAAGCGATTCGCACTCTTAGTTTTTGTACTTATTCTAAAATAATTACATTTAATAATGAAATGTTGTCCTGACAGAGCCACCTAAATAATTTTACATGTGTCCACAGACACTGGAAATAATTCTGACTGTTCCTCTCAACTTATGTCTCTTGACTTTATTGTATTATTATTGTCTCATTATTGTATTCCTCAAAATATCTCCTAAAGATGATTATGGTTCACAGACATGTTACTTTAAAAAAAAAATTACCTTTTTCTTTAGAATGGATATCATCACATATATGTAGGTCCAAATGGGAAATTACTAAGTGATAAGAAGTTTCTTTAACATCAAAATCATTGAACAATTTTACTATCGCATCATTTTGATCAGGTGCTGCCGTTGTCTGGTGCGCTTTCACCTGCTGGGAGCTGGGTGCAGGGGCAGAGCTCTGAAAAAATATTTAGTCACATCAATTTATAATGTTTCTTGTTTCTTTCAAGCATAAGTATCCATTTACTGACACAAACCAGGCCTTTGAAACAAGGAAAAATCTGCACGGCATGCATTCCCCCTTGGATCATTACTGAGATTGAAGTGTACTGTTTTCGAATAAAGCTAAGTTGAGCTAATGGATGTGTGTCACCGCACTGCAGTGCCAATGGATCCCCCATTCTCCCTGTTCCCCACACTTCCTTACATTCCCGTCACTTGCAGCACTGGTATTTTTCTAACTTTTGTTGCAAGCTGTTCAGGGAACTAAACCAATAGTGGGCTCCTTTCTGCTAATTTAGCTCCTCAAGCTACATCACAATAGGGTCAAACATGAGTCGGTGCCAGTATGAGAGAACAGGTGAGATGCAAGCATAGGGCACTGAAGGATCAGAACTCCCTGCTGAAGGACAGGTAACCATTAGATCGCTGTGGCCAAACCTTCACACCACAGTGTAAGGCATCAGGACCAGCACAAGAACTGAACTCTCCGTTACAATACACTAGCTTTACTCTAAGAGATTCTCTACAACTGACTGTACAGTAATAAATCATGTTTTATTTTATAGCATTATCTTTTATCAGTGTACTCATCCTGCTTCTTCACAGACAAGAAGAGCTGCTTCCCCTCGACACACACAAAGCCCAGTTGGTCTAGCCTGCTCTGTGTGCTGAAGAACACCAAGATTTACATGCAGCATCAACAGCACAGATGTGCCAGCAGAAATATGTTGAAAGTAGACCTGTTTTTCACTATGTATTCCAATGAGAACCACATGAAGGTAAGCTCTTATTAAAAGCTAATTTTTCAGTACTGTGAGAACAAATTGGACAAGCACTTTAAATCATTACTGTAAGCATTTCTACCCACACGTTAAAGTTACCTTAGTGTCTTAATTATTTAAATTCATAACCAGAAAATATTTGGAAAACAAATGTACTAAACAGTCAATAAAGAGTTAAGTAAATACAGGAGTCTAAACACTCTGTACATGGATAAAGAAATAAAACTTCTTTTATTTTCTTCAATTAACATCAATACACAAAATCTTGCAAAATAAGGATTATTTTATACTACAATCCATTCCCAGTGTAATTTAAGATATACAGCTAAATGAAAATGAGTAACTGAACATTCTCTAAAATAAATTAACACAACTAACCACACTGTGTTGCATTGTAGAACACCTGATAACGATACAGTGAGACAATCAATTCTCATACCTGGGCCGTTTCAGAAGCCAAACTTTTTCTCTGTTCTGCTGATTTCTCTATGGCTTCACTAAGAGATTTGGCATACTGCACCATGGCTTTCAATTGGGAATCAGTCAAAACCCACAGCAAATCATCCAGAATCAGAACCAGTTTGGATGCCACAACATTACAGTCTTTTAACTGTAGAACAAAAATTTAAAGAAGTTGAACTAAGTACTTATATTTCTTATATTAAATGCATGGGGTAAAGAAAAGCTGAATGCAAAAAGCAGTAACTAACATTTTTTTATTTTAAATTTTATTCCTCTCATTAACTAAGAAGTACCTAAGACACAGTATATTTATGCCTCACTCTATGTATTTGGCATGCACCAGATATTAAACTGTTGCATTTCTCTAAATATAAGTAGGGTAAATATTACCTGAATCTAGAGAGATAAAACAACAAGCACCATCATAAACAAAGCTCTGCAGACCAAACCATCTTATCAATAGGACCTGTATAAGGTCTTCATTTTCAAAATCTGCCTGTATATTTCTTGTAAACTCTACAGTCGTCTTACCAGTTACACGTTATTATAAATTTAGTTCAGGGAATTCTATATTCGATATGGCCTAAATTTAAAATCTTTACTATGTGCATATATGCATTAAGAGCATGAGTTACAAATTAAAAAATAAAATAAGATTTCAAACTTTTCAAGTTTACCCTTCTTTTAAGTGTGACTCTAATTTTTGATTGGTTAGTAATCAGTCGAACTGGAGCACTCATGATTTCATGCTTAGAACTCTGGATTGCATCAGCTTCTATTCTGATCATCTGCCAGTTGATTTCTTTAAAAGTCAAAACCTTTAAAGACAGAAAAAAAGAGAAAAACACGTTGATGCAACGTGACAGTTTACTTGCACCAAACCTGTGCATGTGTATGTGTACATCTGTATATGTGTACACACAAACTCACATGAGCCATACAAACAGAACAAATACAACTCACTTGTTATTCCACTTACAGCTGTCAGGAGTAAAGCTCTCACCCTGCTTGTCACAGAAACATTAAGCTACATTAAGCAGGCTGAAGTAACAAGCAGCATTTAAAATATTCAGAAGAAAATAAAGGTCACAACTATTTCATACGAGGTTGCTTTTGGGAGAGGAAAAAAATGATTGCGTAGTTTAGTTTCAAAATGTTAAATAAGAAAAGAGCAGGGAGGGATACAAAACTACAGGATAGGAGAGGTTTTTTTGCAGTTTTATTTCAGTTAAAAGAGAAAGTTAAACATTGAGCACACTGCATGCCATGTAGACCGCACAAGCTTTGAATCCACTATATGGATTTCTACAAGACATAGCAAGCAAATGTTAGAATAATGATGATACAGGAGCATCAAGTACAGCTGGACACTGAAAATCAAATATGGAAAAATGAGTGATGGTCCAGCAGGAACACCATGGAGAACATCAAATGAACAGGACAGCAGTAGGAAAAAACAGTAATTCTAGTTTACCTAAAAGTCCTTCCTACATGATTTGGATGATAGGATCAAGTTACCTCAGTAAGTTCACAGACAACACTAAGCTGGAAGAGTGTTGATCTGCTGGAGGGTAGGAAGGCGCTGAAGAGGGTTCTGGACAGTTTGGATTGATGGGCCAAGGGCAATTTTTATGATATTTAACAAGGCCAAGTGCCAGGTCCTGCACTTGGGTCACAACAACCACAGGCAGCACCACATACTGGGGGCAGAGTGACTGCTCAGTTCTGGGCTCCTCACTTCAAGACAGACATGGAGGTGGCTGGAACGTGTGCAGAGGTGAAGGGTCTGGAGCACAAGTTTTACGAGGAGCATGTGAGGGAGATGGGCATGTTTAGCCTGGAGAAAAGGAGGTTCAGAAGTCACCTTATTGCTCTCTACAGCTGCCTGAAAGGAGATTGCAGCAAGATGGGGGTCGGTCTCTTCTCCCAGGCAGGAGACAAGACTAGCAACAGGACAAGAGAAAATGGCCTCAAGCTGCCCCAGGGGAGGTTAAGGTAGGGACTTAAGGAAGACTTCTTTCACTAAAAGGGTGTTTAAGCATTGGAATGGGCTGCCCAGGGAAGTGGTGGAGTCATCATCCCTGGAAATATTCAAGAAATGACTGGACATGGCACTTGGTGCTATGGTTTAGTGGGCTTGGTGGCATTTGGTCAAAAGTTGGACTCAGTGATCTCAGCGGTCTTTTCCAACCTTAATGATTCCATGATTCTATGATTACTCTCCGAAGAAACACAGATCAGCCATGAGTAAAGAGAAAGAAGGAAGAATTTGTTTGGTATGTGTCTTATTCTTCACCTGTCATTCTCCTCTTGTCAATTTGAAAACCTTACAGCATATGTCCTGAGAACATAAGCAGAGACTTAAGTAAAGCATACCCAATGTGTCTGGAAAGGAGGCACACTCAGTCAAGTGAGCGAGATGGCAAGTGCAGTGCAAAGCATCCTGAAACACTATTTGCAGAAAAGCAGAATACCTATCCTCCTCATACAGGAGATGCAGTGCGATCGAAAGCTTCTAAAAGAATTCTAAGGAGATTTCTTAATGCATTAAGAATGTAGCTACAGTGCAAAGCTAAATGATTACGCCCTAAAAATATGGTTCAGCACATGTTATTTTCAAAGTACAGCACTGGTTTTGCTTTTTCACCTTTTCATGCAATTTACTGCTAACAAATAATTCTCTGTAATTTCTAGAAATTTGTTTCTGGTATTCATTGCACTAAAAGGAACACTCCCCCAAGGAAAGCTCTGTTGTGTACAGGTCAACTGTTCAGAATCAAATTCTTCCTAAAAAACACAAAATCAAAAAATCTGCCAATACAAAACTCCATCTAGTCAAACTTTAGTTCTTCCTATTTAGACTTCATTAACATGGGAGCATCAGCATACAGATAAGCTGCAGGAAAGGAAAACTATCAGAAAAATAGTTTTCAACTTCTTACTTTTGTGGTATTTTTAACTGATATTCTCTTGGGGTTTCTTTCCTTACATAAAAATCAACTACCAGACTCCTTAACTCTGAGTAAGCTCTATTTGTATCCTCTCTGAATATGCATTCATGGGCAAAACTTAAAACACGTGTTTATCCAAGGCCAGATGTATGATGCCAAAATAAGTCTCCTTGAATGCAATATTTAGAATCAACCTTGCGCTCAGTATACATTTTCTTTGTTTACTTGGGAGAAGGCAAGTGAATGGTGTACATCAAACTGGCACTTCCATGTGCTATTCTCCCAGACAGTAGGAACATACACACTTTACTGCTATTAATTTTTTTATATATACATAGGTTTTAGGTATTCCAAGAAAATAATTGCACAAGAACGTAACTAAAATTCATTTGAAACTGCTTTAGAGAAAGAAAACCCTTATCAGGAAAACCCTCACAAGCAAATAAATAACCAGTTAAAACTTTAAAAATATAGTTCTTGTTGTTGTTATTATTATTACTACCACTAACAACAACAATGTCAAAAACAGCACAACTTCTTATCCTTCCACATTTAATATACCACTCTTTGTTCTTTCAGTAGTCTTCAACTCTGCCTCAGTTTGCATTTTTAAACAGTCACAAGCTTGGAGAACATAAGAGGGAAACCATACACCTGCTTGCCCTGGTCTTTGTTCTTGCCTAAGCATCCACGTTGGCCATTTGATCTGACTCACATCCACCATTTTTATATATTTGTGTTCCTAGAGGACAACTGAAATTGCTGAGCACAGAGTGTCTCCATTCCCAGTAACAGCATGTTCTCTACACTGTAAAAGGTTGCAATTCAACTTCCTCCTTCACAACAAAAACAAGGGAAAAAAGTTAGTAAAAGGTATTATTTACCTCTCCACGTTGAGCTTCTTGTATTCTGGTAAATCTAAGGTCACCATGTTCCCAGTTTGCATTTACACTATATATTCTCAGCTGGGAAAGTTCAAATGAAGCATTAAAGGCTTTTGCACCAATCCTTATTATAATGGAGTTCACAGAAACTGAAATGCCTTCTACCACTTTTTCAGCAAAGCCATATTCACTAAAAAGTGAAATGCCAACATATTAAATATAAACCGAGTGAAAGGGCACAAAATTAAACAGATGAAATAAACCATGAAATAGATGTTAAAATAAATTAAGTTACTAATGTATTCTACAGTTATCAACTTTTGCTCAATATACTTGTAGTTTACAATAATATCCACTCTGTGATCCCAGTCTCTTACATAGTTAAAGAACATATATTTGACCAAGATCAATCTACACAAAGTGTAACAGCTAATGCAATCCTTCCACATTAAATTATATGGATGTATGCAGTATATGTTATTGCACATACATAAAAATAGCAGCCTATATCACTATGCAGAAAGCATACATAAAGAGGAATTAATGTCAAATTAATTATTTGACAACTCTGGTCTGGTTAGTATTTATAAGCCAAATTATTTGGTCCATTAAAAATAATAACTTTCATATATTCAAAATAGTATAAAGTATTTGCTTTATTTTGTTCTATAAAGAAAGGCATCCTAAATGGTGGTTACACTTCTACAGCAAATCAACATGCATTCCAGTATTAAAAAAGATTAAGCAGTTGCAAATAATTTTTTAATAAAAATCTTATACATTCTGAACGTTTTAGATTAGTGAATGGAAAATTGAACACTAAATATTATTTTAACATCTAAAAACTTTTGCCCTTTTGTTTTCTTGGGGTTTTTTCTGCTTGTTTAAAAAAAAAAAGTGTGGTTTGCCATTCCTTTTCCTTTTTCAGCTTTCATTCTACACAACATCTCTATGGCAGTGGTTTTCAAGCTGTACCTTAGGAGACACAGAGGCCCATGGACTACTTCTACACATTATACAGAAGTTAAAACAAGAAAAGCAATTGTATCATCAAATTTATTTCTCAGTATATAGGTCCCTGTGACCACTGAAAAATGTTTTGGCTCCATGTAAAGGAAATGACTGGGAGTGTAAAGAGATGAAAATCACTGATGTAATGCCGTATTGTCCCACCAAATTGCTTGAGTTTTGGGCTACACAGTGTGCATGAAATCTCTCAGTAAGAATTGGCTGATACAATTAATGAAACAGAACTTTAAAACACTGCACTAACAAATAGCCCTTAAAACTCTTTAGACAAAACAAATGAAAAAGAAAAATTTTTAAAACCCACACGAACATTATATATATTTTTCAAAAAGGATGAAGGCAAGATATCATTACCTTTTAAAAATATTTAATATCAATTAAACTCCGTAAATATCTGACATAGCAGTTGCACCCACATGAAACATACCTTGCAAGCTCCATATCTAGTTCACATATTCTCTCCAGGCTTCGGTCTGGATAGTTCCATTATCACTACACTACTTCACACACAAGCAATAAAATAAAATTTTGGAGGAGATGGGAATGGCAAGCTGCAGCCCTATACACTTCTGAAAATTTGCAGTCGATCTGTTTTATATACTTCAAAACCTTCTTTGACCAATTACATGTAAGTACCATCACTGACCTCTGTCCAGATGCAGTTGCTATAGGAGAGGGGCCATTAGGGGCACGTGGCTCTTCACATGTGCTCATTTCCATTACAACTTTATCCAAGCACTTGAAAAACAAAACAAAACAAAAAAATTGGAGACCTAAGAGGTAACAAAGTAAATACACAACATATGAAGAAAAAAATCCAAACAAAAATAGGTCACTTGAGAACTTTCTCTGAAATATACATAAAAAATTTCTTACTGCGTCAATTTTTCCATAAACTTTTCTAATACACTAGAATTATTATTTTTTTTAACTTTTTTCTTTTTTTTTTGTATATTTTGTGAGTTCTAACACACATCCCCAGTGTGGCAGGATGTCCTCCTCTCTCTCATGGCTGGGGCACTTGGAAGAGGTAACTCAGGCCAGATTAACAGCCCAGCAAGGGGTCAGAGAGCCCAGCAAGGGGCCACCTCCAGGTGCCCGAGAGTCTGAGCCCCAGCCCCGAGTGCACATCTTGGTATGGGAGCAGATGTGAAAAAAGATAAAAGAAAATAAACATCGGTGACCAAAAGCCATGATTCTTATGTCTATAAAAGTCCACACGAATTTTCACAGAGGCAGAAGTGTCCTGCACACACCCTGAGAAGCCTTCTACCCACATGCCCTGAAAGCGTGTGAGACTTCTCCCCGGAGCCCGGACACAGACTCTGTGGTTACTTTCCTGGGAATTGAGAGAAAGGATTTCAATGTGTGCTCCATCGGCAACTGGATGGTAAGAAACATTGGATCCTAAGTTATATTATTTCTTACACTAGCAGTAAATTTAATGGTACCTTTAACCCTGCATGTATAATACAAAATTCCCTTTTGTCTTATTCCTGTGTAGTAATAGTCTGTTCTAAGTCATATGTCTGTTAGTTCTGTGTCTATTAAATAAATAATCCATTCTATAATAGACCGAATCAGCCATTATTAAAGAACTTACGAATGAGAGTGGGTCTTGGGGTGCTGGACACCTCAATAACGCGACTGCCTGCTGCCAGAGGCCTGGGCAAAGGGCAGGGGCTTATTTAAACCCACATCATCCATCCATAACATTTTGGCATAGCTGAAGCAGGATGATGGCAAATGATTCAAAAAATTACACTAAAGACAGACTATCTATGGTGGCACAGTGTTAATCCTCTTCCAGTACACCGCTAGTTTGAGTGGGAAAAAATCCAAGAGAACATAAATGGACAGCGGCAATTGCTGACAAATAAAAATGGAGAAGATATAATTTCTCATGCACTTGCATCGTGCTTAAAATCTGCTTGCCAATGGTGGGAACAAATGGTAAGAGAACACGACAAATTAAAACAAGAGCTAAGAGAATCTAAAGCAAAAACAAAATCCTTGGAAGAAAAATTGGAATCGACATCATTAAAAACCCCCAACTCTGTGGATATTAAAGAAATTCCAGAGTTAACAACATCACCCGGGGATGAGAATCATGATATTCAGAAAAACTCTGATGAAATTGGTAATGCAAGTGTTGAATTGGATTCTAACAAAAACACAGAAACCCTACCTCTTAAGGAGGGAAAAATTCCAGAACATAACTAATCAAACCTGAACTGTCCAAGGAACCCCAAAGTAGTCAGAGGAGAAAGATGGTCACAACATTTCCCTGTAATTCCCTACCATCAACAAATCTCCAGGAAAAATATGGACAAAAGGTAGGTTCACTCTGATTGTCACAGTGGGTAAAAGGGATTTCACCCTAGATATGACTTGAATTTTCATATGATTATGGAATCAGTTTTGATTACCTCTCCCTACCTCAAGGTAAAACATATGTAAGCAAAAACAATTAAGTTTCATTACATCCTTGATTCCCCTGAGACAATCCAACCATTATGTAATACATACATACGTGTGTGTATTTGTTTAGATTATTGTAGAATTATCTAACACTTAATACATTAAGCAAAGCTGAACTTAATGAAAAAAGAGACTGAACCAAGCAGCATAAAAGAAAATTAAAAGAGTCACCGACCATCCACTGAACTGCTTCAATCACTACAACTGAAAAATTCTTCTCTGTTCCTGGTTTGTATCTCATCCTCCTATGATCTCAAGATTCAAGTAGTGGGGGAACAACTTACCCTACGTAAACTAATAATTGGATTGTCCTTAACTACCATGTACACTCTGAACCTAATACCACGCCTTACACGTGTATGTGTTACATAAGCTGAAGCAACAGCAGGTGCTTCTTACCAATATCAATAACATGTTCAACATCTTTTAAAGAAATAATACAACTTAAGGAAACAATGTGTACCAAAATACTCATTGACGGAACACACATATATAAAAGTGGATGCTTTTATAGCATGGAGGCAAGAGATACCTGCACTATCACTCCATGAGGTAAAAACCAGTGTCTTTGGTCACAGGGGTGGATTGTAGCAGGATGTCCTCCTCTCTCTCATGGCTGGGGCACTTGGAAGAGGTAACTCAGGCCAGATTAACAGCCCAGCAAGGGGTCAGAGAGCCCAGCAAGGGGCCACCTCCAGGTGCCCGAGAGTCTGAGCCCCAGCCCCGAGTGCACATCTTGGTATGGGAGCAGATGTGAAAAAAGATAAAAGAAAATAAACATCGGTGACCAAAAGCCATGATTCTTATGTCTATAAAAGTCCACACGAATTTTCACAGAGGCAGAAGTCTCCTGCACACACCCTGAGAAGCCTTCTACCCACATGCCCTGAAAGCGTGTGAGACTTCTCCCCGGAGCCCGGACACAGACTCTGTGGTTACTTTCCTGGGAATTGAGAGAAAGGATTTCAATGTGTGCTCCATCAGCAACTGGATGGTAAGAAACATTGGATCCTAAGTTATATTATTTCTTCACTAGCAGTAAATTTAATGGTACCTTTAACCCTGCATGTATAATACAAAATTCCCTTTTGTCTTATTCCTGTGTAGTAATAGTCTGTTCTAAGTCATATGTCTGTTAGTTCTGTGTCTATTAAATAAATAATCCATTCTATAATAGACCGAATCAGCCATTATTAAAGAACTTACGAATGAGAGTGGGTCTTGGGGTGCTGGACACCTCAATAACGCGACTGCCTGCTGCCAGAGGCCTGGGCAAAGGGCAGGGGCTTATTTAAACTCACATCATCCATCCATAACACCCAGTCAAATATTGTATCATGAAATTCTTGATCCCTGAATATTATTTATCCAACACATACATTTTCAAAAATCGCATTTCGAAATGGACATGCTTTAATCTGTAGTTTTCTGAATTTTCTTTCTATATGGCCGTTCTTTCAATGAAATACTTAATACTTAAGGCAACCTGATTCAAAGCACAGCATTTAAGATTTTGTCCCTGTCTAATTCTAACTTTCTACCACCCCTTCAGAATTCCTCTGTTTATGCTCTTAGGTCAGACAAACAACAAAAATCCCTTTGTCCTCAATTTTAGATTTTTCATGATTCAACCCGCCCTAGCTACTAGAGTATTATCATATTGTGTTAATCATGCCTGTTGTCATAATCTGCTTGCTCCACATTTTTCTGTGCTACTCTTATCCATGAAAATCTGACTACAAACAAAAATTCATGAACTGTCGAGCCTGGATTTATTTACACTTCAATGTATTTTGATGCTTAAAGGGAAGCAATAGCTGTTAACAGTAAATTGGACATTTTACAATTGTTTTTCCAGCTGTCCCAATGATTATCTTGCCTTGAAAAACAACAACTGAGGAAAAAAACCCAAGAAAAACCCAATCCCTTAGTTTGAGGACAGTGGGGGGCAGCCAAGATTTCTCCCAGTTATCCTAACATTTTTGGATGTTTGACCACTCTTTTAAGAATTCCCTTTACTACATGACTTGTGCAAAGAACAGTAGGACAGTGATTCAAGGAGATTGCACAATACAAGTAAAGAGGTAATGAAGAAAGCCTGGATGCAGATCTGTGTCTTTTCTCACTTGCAACTACTGTACTTGGATAGAGTAAAACCCACTATGTATCATCCTTGGGGCCCAAAATCACTCCTCAAAACTATCTTGTTTATCATATAAAACCAGAACTGGGTTGTGAGCAAAGGTAACAGTATGTGCCACTATGTTAACAGACTGATTCTCACAAAGGGCAGCTCAGCCCAGTGAAAGGCCCTTTGGCTAAACAAGTGGGTTCTAGTTACCTAGTAAGCTGTGCAAACAGAGGATGCTATTCCAACTATATTAAACTCTCAAGAGCAAAAATATCCCCCCTCTCCTGTCCCTGCTGAAATACCAGAAGTTCAGTGATGTAATAAAGGGCTGAGGTTTGGCACTTGGGCCACTGAATTCACCTTCCTTTAGAAATCAAAAAGGCTGTTGTACAATCTACCATTGAATAGTGAACTTTTGTTACCAATTAATTGCACTTGTTCAAAGAAACCTTTATGTAAAAAAGGTTACCTTGACAGTTATCTTAGCCTCAAAGAATGCTAATGCAAGTTCAATAGGAGCAAAGCAAACAGCGCCTTGCTACCATAGGTCAAAGTGTGTCATGTTTAAGAATAGCACAGCTTAAACTGATTTCCTAATTTGGCAGCTGCATCTCACAGCCAAGAGGTTGAATCATCCCACCTCGGCATTACCAGACTTTAAGTTCTGGGTGTCAGGAAGAAGCAGTACAGACATTAGTACATTACAACTGGGCCACTAGCAAATGCATCAATTATTTAAAACAGCATGCCTTTCCCAAGTCTGATTCAGAACGAAGGAATTACAAGCACATTCACTGCAAGACTGGGAAACGTGACAGCTAAAGGAACGTTCACTCTTAAGCAAATGCAATTTAGAAAGCCTACACATCGTCAAATAAATTACTTCTGGTGCTACCGCAATTGTTAGTATATTTAAAAAAAAGAACAAAGGAAAACAAATGCAAGAATTAACATTACTACTAATTGGAGTCCTATCTACCCATTTTACGTCCTATTTATATCCAGGCTGAATTCTACGTGGTTACAAAAACCCTATAAATGCTTTGTATGTCAAGCCTGCTACAGCTGAGATCACTGTGTAGAGTACGGACATAGAACTGAAAAGTCCCTGGAAAAGATAGCTCCAAAAGAGAGGCAGGAACCTGTAAAAGGGGTTAGTTGGACAAATAACGACCCTTCAGGTAAACCCAAATTAGCACGTAATGTCTAAAAGCTTGACAGAAATGAGCTAATGGTCAACCATTACAGCGATTACACCAAAGCCACAGATTAAGAAAACAAACCTACCAAGGAAAACATTAAGGCATTTTGCCTTGATCTGCTGCTACCCAGAGGACACCTAGCAAAGGCCTGTTAACATGTCAGTTATTTCTAGAATCACGTCAAGAGAACTATATAAATATTTAATATAGATTCTGCTACACACAGTATATTCCAGACTTTATTTCAGAACTCACCAAAGAGATAGGATGTGTTTTCAATTTTGTCCATGGTATCTGCATGAGAAAACAGTATTATAAAGCAAATTAAATATTAAAAATACAGTAAAATAAATCACATAGAATGTGTTTTAGGCATACAAATTATATTTCTAACTTCTGAACTCAGCATATTACTTTCAAAACACTAAGTTTATCTGAAAATACTATATGGTAACTTTATGCACACATTAGATATTAAAAACTCTGAACTTCAAAATCTACTTATCACTGAGCAGAAAAACAGAGGAGCAAAGTAGAATCTGTCTCTTTAATAGTGAGTTGTCAAGCACCAAAAAGCATCACTGCCTTACACATTCTTTCCTTTAAAAGGAAAGAAAATCTACATTGCCTTTGTTGACCTACAACTGATTGGATGCCTGCAACAAAACATCAAGTTCACTGCATTCAGAAAAATCAGAACAATCTCCCATCAGGGGAAGCAAAAGCAAACAAAAACCACCAAAAACCATAAACAAACCCCACTAAAAGACTGAGGAGGTGCCAATGTTTGACCACATTGTAACTTCAGTCAAGAACAAGCCAGCCTTCATTTCTTAATCCCCATTAGTATCACGTGGTACAGATTATATACATTGTCAATTATTAGCAGCCACAATGACCAAAAAGGCAGTCTCTACTAGATTTACTGTGTTTCCACACTCCCCACAGAGATCCGAATCCCTCAGGAAGGTATTTTTTGGAAATGGGAACAGAACAAGAGGGAAAGCAATACACGAAGACGAGTGAAGAGAAAACACACAAAAAAGACAATAATAAATAATTATGATAGACTAATTACCATGGACAAATACAAACTTTTACTTCTACCTCATTTTCAAAACATGCAGGAATAAATTCTACTCAGAAAGAAAAAAAAATAATTGCTCTTATTTTCATCATTTCCAGATGTATTTTATGTCATCACATGAGAAACAATAATTAGGAAGAAATTATTGCTGATAACATCTTTGTTGTTCTTTAAAATTTTATCAAGCACTTATCACAATTTCCTATCAATACAAAGTTGCTTGAAAGTTTACAGAGACAGAAGGAAAAGAAGAAAGGTTTGGTTAATTACCATTTCAGCACAATAAATGACTCACCCTAATGGATGCTTTATTACAAAACACCTTGTTTATAGCCAGCCATGTTGGAAGATCCAGCATGTTCTGAAGTACCTCTTGATCCAGCTCTAAATTGGTCAGCTGACCTTCCCCCTTTAACGTGCTCAGGTTGATCTTGTCAGGTGAGAGATTTTTGGTGAACCTAAAAATAAACACACCTTAAGTAAATACATATAAAGCAATCAAAGTTAGCCTGCATATCAGTGACAATTTAACTTCAAGCAATGGTCTGGGCATGAAGAAATCATCTTAGGTTCTTAGATAAATTTCACCCTGAAAAGAAATGCTATGATGGAATTGATTAGTCCCTCTAACTTTTTCATCTCATTAACCCAATTTATAAATACATAAATAAAAATACATTGTGAGATATCTTCTAATTTTTGCATCACCCAGAATAACAAATGATCCTTGACTCAAACTCTTGATTTATTTTAAACTATATAAAGTAGAAGTGAATCTATTTCACTCTCCTTTAATTTTTCAAAAGGAGAAAAATATCCCAAACCCCTAAAATTACTGTCATAAACAGTACCTTTCTATATATTTAGTTAAAATTTTGCAATTAAAAAGTTTTATTTACAATATGAATTAGATTCAGTCAGAATTTAATGACAAATTAGAAATACACATACACACACATAGCAGCATGAGGTATATAAAATATTGGATGAAAACCTGAAAGCTCAATATGATATCCATGTGGTAAAAATGTAACTATTTAAAAGAGTACATATAAATTTCTTTGTATTTCAAAGGCACTAGAATTTGCTGATACAATAGAAAAATCTGTGCGACTGTATCAAATGGTTCACATCCTTGTGAGACAACATGATAGAGCCCATGGGTTCTCTACCTTCAAACCAACAGCTGTAGCATTAAATCTACCACAAGCCAACAACAGGCTATACTTAACCACACTTTCAGTCTGTCAAGAAAAATTGTTTCTGCTCATGGCTTGCATCTAGTTTTACAAGATTAGTAGAAAATACTGCTGTTGGCATTATGCTTTGTGACTCTCCCCACCAAAATTTCCTGGTGCTGCTATTCTCCAGGCAGAGAGCAAAGGGACTCGTCTGTCCTCAATGCTGGAACATCGCCCGAAAGCAATGCCGGAACATCGCCCGAAAGCAATGCTCCAGGAGATGCAATTCCAGCATTTCCTTTCTATTCAGGAGACCAACTTCTAACTGAACTACAAGGTCCTCATTAAGTCTGATACTGAGGGAGATGGTGGAAGAAGATGAAGAAGGTCAGCAAGCTTCTCCTCTTAACTGTTTCCAAGTAGAGCTTGAAACAGAGCAGGCATTTTCTGAGTCCAACTGCCTTACTCCATTCCTGGGATGGTTAGCTTTGGAAATGCAATCACCTAGCCTGACAAAATGCCAGCATTATGTATTTGCAAATAATACCAGTCATGTTTCTTATGACAGGAGTGCTGCAGTTGTTACTGTATTGTTTACAAGGCATAAATTATCCACAAGCAATGAGATTTAATCTGTGAATAATATAGTTTAATAATTTCAGTACCAAAAATGTACTGAGATAAGGCTACTGATAAATGTATTTTCCTCGGCAACTAATGTACTTCTAAATGGTCTGTTTAGAAACATTATGAGAGGAATAAAGGACTTGAATTATTTTGTTTTCTGGTTACCCTTTTTTCTTCCTTTCAACAAGAAAGAATAATGAGAAGAGCTAAATAACCTGCCTCATTAAAACAACCTACCAGTAACTGCAAAATATAAAACTCCCTATCTCAGAAAACACTGCAAAGTCTCATCTGGCTCAGGTCATACAAAATTCCTAGGAGAAAAAAGGCAGCCATTGAGTGTTTTCAGTCACATGGTAGTACCTCTCACTCTTGACTTTCCAGATAAGGGTCAACATAAGAATTACAAAGTGGTGTTATTTTAAAGTCACATTTACATAGCAAATGCAAAATCATTCTGCCATTACACACACACGTGTACACACAAGTCTTCTGAGACTCGTGCTCTGTGAAAGAAGTCCCCCTCAGAGTTCCATGTTGCTCAGCCACACCAGAAATGCCTCTCAGCTTGGAGACAGATCTAAGCATTATCCTGGTCACAACTGCAGACACATCACAGTGAAACACAGAGGACCAACCAGACAGAGGTTTTCAAACTTCACAGGAAGAAAGATACCAAAATACCATTAAGGATGAGAATGGCAACAGCAAAGCCAATTTTGAATTATTTTCAATTTCCTTCAAACAAACAAAATAGAAGCCAGTCTCTCCCAACAGGGAACAGAAGGACAGGGAAAAAAATTCAATAAGGACCATCACTCCTCTATACACGTATTTTTTTAAATTCTTCCAAGGGTGTTGCTTTGAATTTATTTCCTCTCCTGCAGTCAGTGAAAGGAAAAATGTTTTAAGGGCTGCTTCATTCAGAACAGACAGACATAAGAGGATCTCCACTTGGTAAGACTGTACCCTTCATGTCAAGAGTCACAGAAAGAAAGTCTCAATAGGTGAGCTGTGAGAAGGTATTTCAGGCATAGGCACCTCTAACAGCAGGTGTCTTCATTCCACTTCCACAACCGGATGCTGAGGAGACTGTGGTGTTTCCCCAAAACCCATAGCAACTTCATAATACACAACAACCACCTCTGCTTTATCCATCTGGTTTGTTCAGCATCAATTTTCCACTGAGGATGCCAAACTTTACTTACCTGTGCCAATTCTCTGCTCCTTCCAAATTCAGCTGTTCCATAGAATGTACTTTTGTTTGTCTGTTGGGTAATTTCAGCACTTTAGAACCATTCCATACCACTTAATATAACAGGAAAACCTTATAGTTTTATACAGTGGTCCCTAAGTTAAAACATTAAAAAAAAAAAGAAGTTGGCCCGTTTGGGCAGCTAGCCTTGCAATCACATACCTGCTAGTTAGAATTTATAAGAATTCTGATCTTTGTGCATAAAATTGAAAGAAGAGCCAAATTACAAGAACAGCATTTTGAATTAAAAACTAAAGAAGTCCTTAGGGCAACCACAAGTCTCCAAATGGTATTGCTCCAGGATCCCATGGACATCAGACCAGGACATGCCCCACCGAGCCAGAGGACTTTGACTTTTCTTTCTGGTGTACTTCACACTCAGCCAACCAAGACTCAGGGAGAAGATGTACCCCAGACACACTGTTGTGTGTCCATTGCAAGTTCCAGTGAACTTGCCATGAAGCAGGTATAATCATCACTGAAAAAATTGTTACCCAAATACAATCTGTAACTTAATATTTTAATACTATTAATTCTTCATTTTATTATTAAATTAAATGTCAATATTATTCTAAATACTCTGGTGGTGGAGACTTTTTCTAATATTTATTGCTAGGCAAAATCTAAGGAAGCAGCATGGCTTTGGAGGTTGGCAAGTTATCTCTGCATCTAAAAAACTTCTGTGACTCTTAGTACTGTAACCTAGAATACTTAATTGCTTAAACTTCAAGAACTTATTAGACTATCATATTTATCATACATTTTTATGTAAAGCAGAGAGGTAATTCCCATAAATTTAGGACCATGTAATTCTGAATATAAAATAATTAGAAATCTTTGGTTGTGTCATGATGTTTCATGACTAGAAATCCCTGATATGGCAAAACCAATTAAAATTTTCTATGAGCTTTTCATGTAACTACTCAGAACCAACAATGGGCCAGGGTTCATGATACACACATATTCTTCTCTCTGACCAGGCACATGCAAACAGCCCCCTGCCAGCCTGCCATTTGTTTTTTACCCTGGTGTTCATTCCTTAGAATGAGTTAATTACTCCTTAAAAACTTGGTCAAACTGGGAGCAGAGGCCTCAACAACAGGGCCAATTCTCTGCACAAAATCCCAGGAACTTCTGACTGATGCTCCTTTTCCAGGGCACAGACCAATTGTTAATATCCACTACCCAGTACATGAAATAAATAAAGCAGGACAGAGAAAAACAAGGGCAAGAGGAACGGAAAAAAGGTCATGGTTGAGTTCACCAAAGCTTTCTGTTACCTTGTTTTGCTGTGTCAGTAAGACATCACTTTTACTGAGGCAATACAGACTTGGTTTATTAATACCACAAGATATTCTTAGCAAAACTGTTTTCACAGATTGAGTTTCAATTTCACAAACTACACTTCCTTTCTCAAAACATATCTGAAGTTTGAACTACTATGTGATAGTATGGATTTCAATACAGTTTTAATACTGAATTTTATAAGTTGAATAATGCTGTAAAATATTTACAGTTAAAATGCAAAAATCCAGAAATACTAATTTATCAGTATCACAAGCAGCCTGCCATACCTCCTTTGGGTATATCTACACACACATGCACTAAATCTTGCTATGCAGTTACAGACAGACGGTTCAACTTTAATTTACAAAGTACAGACTAAGAGTTTAGTGAAAAGTGTAAAAGACTGTGCAGTAACAGTGTAGTATTAAGAATCAAAGAGGAGTAAGTTACAATCAATGTATTTTGTCAGGACCACAACAGTTCTTTCAGTTCTTTCCCTCTAAAATAACTCAAAACCTACATAAAAGATGCATTTCTTTCCTTGCCTAAAATATCTATTTTCTAAAGGTTTGTTTGTAACAACAGGCTTGGAGCTCTGAATGGAGCACTCCACCACGCTGGTAGAGAAGATGGCCAAGAAGTTGAAAACAGAAACAAAAAAACCCCAAGAACAGGTAGAGAAGATGGGAAAACACTTTTCTGAAGTCACAAGCTCATGGTTTGCATAACGAAGGCCACAGACCATATGAAGCTTAGAGCAGCGCTCCCCAAAGGTTTGGAGCAAATACCAGATGCCTTGTCAAGTTTGACAACAGAAACTCCAACCTCTGGATTTATCAGAGAAATAGCAGAAGTCTGGACCACATTTGGACACAGATTCTTGGCTGTTTTGCACATCTCCTGAATATACAACTGCTTTCCCCAGCTCTGCCACGTGCCTTCCCTGCTTTTTAAATAAAATTTCCTCAGCGATATGATTCTAAATGTATGTTTTAATAATGACAGACTATTAAATCACAGTATGTGCTACAAGTTTTGCTTATCTTCTTGTTATGAACTCAAACTTCTCAAACAACAGGCTCTGAAAAAGGGAAGCATGACCTACTAAGCACTGGCAACTGCTTCAATAATAGAATAGCAGAAATGGAACACAAAGATACCTGGGTTTTGTTTTTTTTTTCACTGTTTCACCTGGCTGAACCATGTTATTTGATCACTAAGGAACATTACACAATTTCTGAAACAAGAAAAATGGTCTTTTTCAATCAAGTTTCTCAGGAAAATGTTTGCTTCCCATGACTCTAAGTAACAGAGTGAAGGAGGTCTGTTATCAATCATCTCACTATACCACTTCAAATTTTAAGACTTCAAGTAGAAGAGAAATAGAACTCTCTGTCAAATCTGCCCCAGAAACAAAGTATAGGGATCAACAGTGTATACTCTTATAACTGAGTTCACCTCATCCAGCGTAACACCACAAACCATAGCTGATTTTCAATAACTGGCTTGATCTGGAAAATAAATAAATCTAAATCCCCCCCACCTTTAAGTAAGAAAAAAAAAGTTACAGCAAATAGCATGCTGCAGGCAACATAATGATTTCCTCTCCCGTATTCTTTGCTGAAGCCAAAAGAAATATCAGTGTCTCAGGGAAAAAACATCACATGTAAATTCTGAGTTCAGGAGCATTGCTGTACTTTTTCCTCTGGTAGATCTTCATTATTTAAGTCCTAAGTATCAAAATTATTAGATCTATTTAGATGGCAGCAAGTCCTATCCAAGAAAAAGACTCCCTAGATTAAAATACAACTCTTCATACTAGCAACATTAAGCACAATGACATTCAGAGGAGTTTTGACCCAAGTATGACAGGACAAAAAAGGTAAGACCCACTATTGTCACACATGATTAAAGATCAAGCTGCCATTAAGTGAATGACAGACTGACCAAAGACAGTCTTTACAGATGCAAAAAGTGATTGACCTATATTGAAAAAGGAACTAATGAAAATTTTGCAAGAACGTGATAGGCCAGGCAAAACCCCCCCCCAAATTTAAAAGAACAAACTTTTGTAAAAGATGTCAATTTCAATCCTTCAAACCTAAGAAACAAGATTAGAATCAGGCAACTGATATCTTCTCCTGGTACTTCAAAAAACTTCAACCAAAAAGCATCACAAAAAATGCTATAAAAATTAATATAACATTAAAGGCTTAAGGTTAGTACTGATCAGAAGACTGCAAGAGCAACAGTATCACAGACCTCATTGTCCAAAGGATATGTAGAAAGCCAAAAGCACTGAATATATTTAGTAATGCCCTAGAAAAAGCTGGTGAACCGTGAAGTACCAAAAACCTTTGAGTGAATCCTGGCTGTCCTACGGATGCTTTAATTTTAGTGAAGTGTATTAAAGTAGTATTTCACCTAGCAAGAAACCATTAGCTGTGCTTTATGTAAGCTTAGGAATAAAAAAATTTTAGCTCTGCAGTCTGATTTAAAATGCATAAAAGTTGACAGGTAGCATACAAGTCACATTCATCAAGTCCACAGAAAACTGTCCTTCTGAGGAACCCAAGACAGCAGCAAATGGCTTTGCAGCAATAGCTGACTCATTGCTGATGCAAGATACTCAAGATTTGAAAATATAAGTCATGAAAACTACTGGGTTCCAAGTGAAAGATAGATTTTTAGGAAATATAGAGAGAAGATACGAGACAATTGATGAAAAATTGAGATACATAAAGGTTATAGTACTTCTGTGTATAAAAAATGAATGGTAAGTAGTAATAAATATCATCACAAAATATGGAACGTCTTAATCTTGGACACTATTTCCATTTCTGAAAATACTAATTTTATAAACTTAAATTTATAACTTTTATTATAAAAATAATAATTCATGCTATTTCTTTAGCACCAAAAGTTAATTGGATGCTCATTTACCTTAATATAGGAACAAAACCATACATGAAACTAAAAGGAACACTTTGAAAGCAAGTAAAAGGAAACACTAATTGCAAAACATTTTAATGTCCATGAAAACATCAGACTAGAACACAGTACCAAAATCAAAAGCTCTAAAGAATTAAAAAAATTTAAAAATTAAGGTACTTGTGGAAGGGTTTTTGGGGACAGGTAACACCTTTTATGTTTACAACATAGTAGGATTGACTAGACACGCTCTGATACGTAAAACACTTTAGCTCTTTATTTATTAATATTAACAGTACATTAAGTTGAAAATAAGCACTAGTAAGGCTGGATTTTAATATTTCTGGAAAAAAATTCCTCCCACAAACAATGGCACTCTCACATTCTGCACCAGAGGAGCATTGCCATAAGAGCACTGTAAAATACCACTGTGAGTCGGTGGGTGACCAATACACAAGTCTATAGTGGAGGCAACTTTGGTGGTGTGAGAGGCTATTCCTCCAGCTATCCTCCAGCTTGTATCTAGAAGTCATCTGTGCCAGCAATGTTGTGTCCTGCATGGATTCCCAAAGAGCATGCAGTTTTTTCCCAGGAAGTCCCTATCAGCAGTTGAACTGCAAGGGTCACCATCCCTCATTCTGCAACCAACAGGGAATCACGGGGGACTCCTAAATGACAATATCAACTGCAGCAGCTACACCTGTCACCAGATCTTTCAAGTACACCCCTCACTATCTGTGACACCCAACTGGCGCCTTCTTACACCCTCCAACATCAATTTGTACACAAGAAAGGCATCACCCCTTTACCTATTGGTATTGTGGCCACTCCACACAAATGCCCTACATGCTTTATCTAATCTCACCTTGAACATTTGCAGAATTGTCAGGTGTGTATTTGGTGTCTGATTTCAAGATGGAGAACCCTCCATGGCCTGTTGGATGTCCAGCATGGAGAGGACCTGTGGATGCTGAAGGCTTGGTCGCAAGGAGATTTTCTGGCTTTCTGCCAGCGTCTGTGTGAGAGTCCTTGCTTTCACACAGACACTGGCCGAAAACAGTTAGAAAGTTTTTGTAAACCAATCCCTTTATCTTGCAGGTGCAAGATTGTTATGCAACATTGTTTGTGACACTGACTAGAGAAATATTTTGAAATGGGTGCTGTAGGGTTTAACCAATCATTCTGGGAGGTGGATGGTCAAGGACCAATGGCCTTGTGCCATTCAAGCAAACTAAGAGATATAAATGAGTTTTTAAATTAATAAATAATTCCATCTCTTCCTGGATCGGGCTTATGTCGTTTCTTGCTGTCCCCGGTACAACAGCGACAAGGATCTGCATCACCTGCTGCAGAGCACTTTGTGAAGGTGCTCACAGCCCAACCCTCTGGAGCAGGACAGGGCATTCCCTTGCTTACACACCCAGTCTGGACCTATTGCTCTCAGGCTGGCCATGAGTTACAGCACACTGGACAAGTCCAAAATACCACCTACAAACCTACAGCTTCAGGTGGGACTTTTCAGGCTACTACACAGGACCTCAAGCACCTATCACTCATCACGCTTTTTCACCTATCATAAAGACAGCTCTTCCTTTCCAGGGAAATCACTAATTAGGACCTTGGCTCAAAAAGTAACCCGTTTTTGTGTAATATATCCAGTGCAGGGTCACACCACCCCCTTATCCGTCCCATCGCAGGAGCCCTGAATAATACATCTGCTTTGCTGACACTTTCCAAATAATTGTTTCCATTTCATCACAACACAGAAGGACTTTAGCATGGACTCCTACTCCAGGTGACTTCCTAAAGACATTTTAGTACACTCCTACTCGCTTCAAGACCCATTCCATACTTCTCAAATACTGACATCCCCACTAAGTCTCTTGACAGTATATAATGCTTGCCCTAGTTAATTCTGTAATAACATATATAGGAAATTATTTTCTTTCTATTTAGAAAAGCTGTATTGCTTGCTTTTTGGGTACAGGCAGAACTGAGACAGCTGCTGTCATCAATGCTTATTATCTAATTATGTGTCATGAAGCAGATCTGTGCAGACACAGCCAAGCACTGTACATAAATGAGGAGCTTGCACTGCGTGAATGATAATCATCTTGCAAGTAAAATACTGCTCAAGCAATTTATCTTTCATTTCTGATAAACCCTCACACAGACCCATATTAGCTTTTCTATTCCATGAGTCTTTTCACATCAAGCAGAGAAACGGCCAATATGATCACACCCGAAGAACTTTATTCAAACATGACAATCCTATACATGTCAGGCCTTAATGATATGTTGAGTACAACATAACATAAAATCCTGAGTATATCAAACCATATGTGGCAATGTATATGTAACTTCCTCATTGCCGGCAGCAGAAAAACCACCTCAATTTGCTTATACTTGATAACTATTAAATTCCACTTAAAATACAACATTCTGTACCTAATGGAAAAAAAAGCTATTTGATGAAAAATAATTTTAGAAATTCAAAATCAAGAAATAATGATACAGTGTAAAAGCATAACAACACCTGCTTTTTTGAAACTGCATAATTTATTTATATGACGTTAGCAGATATCTTTTTAATGCTAACTGATCAGATTTCACAACAAAGTAAGATCTTTTGATGAGATATTAACTATAAGAACTCTTCTAATTTAAAAAAAACAAATAAAATCAGTCATTTTCTTCTGTAAAGTAGGTAAAGAGCTGACCAATCCTTCAAATTTAACAATACAGAGGTAATACACAGTAAGTTATGAAAAAGAATTAAGTAGATGCAAATGATAAACAGTAAATGTCACATAGCCTAAAGATGTTGGGAAATATCCAGATTACTTCTAGAAAATACACATAAAGGTATGTTTATAATGGGATTGCTGATTTAGTTCACAAACCAGTTTTGCAAATTTAGTTTAGGACTTACAAAAACCTCAAAGAAACCAAAACACACAGCTGCATAGCAAACAATTACCTTTTGCAGAATTTTAAATTACAAAAAGAAACAGGAGTGGAAACCCAAGTAACATTTTATGGAGTGCACTTCACTCCTAAATTTATGTAAATACATACCACCTCTTACATTTACTCCACAAAGGCGGGAGAGGAGAAGTTACCTGAGGGCAAGGTATTCAGACATAAGGCCCCTACTCCTGGTGAAAGCAAGTGGTCAGTTGCCACGGCTTCTGAGAAGCTTCCGGTACTCATTTTGGTAGTAAGGATATTCACAGCAAACCAATCTCCACCAGAGCCAGCTGGGATCGCTGCAGGGAATGGGACACAGGGGACACACAAGGGATCAAGTTCAAAGGGAAAAAGGAGTGATACAATAGTGTAAGAGAGTTTTAGCTGAAGATAACTGCAGTTACAACAGTTTGTTACACATCATGACACTACAGAACTCAAAAGGAAACAGACCTGTGTAAAACACTAGATTCCCATGAGAGTATCCCTTCCTGTCTGATGCCACAATACCGCAGACCTGTTTGAATGAACAGCTTATGAAGAAAACTTTAATCATGCAGAAAAGATCTATAAAATGTAGCCAAGTGGTTTAATAGATAGTCAGTTAGTACATTTGGAAGATGAGAAGGAAGAAAGCCCAAAGACGCAGCATAAGAGGGTTTTATTTTATTTTTAAACGGGAGAGAACCCTCAAGTTTTGTTTTGCCTAGCCTGAGATTTCTCAATCCCCATCATTTGTTTCTAGTTACAGTGTCTCAACCTCAGCTATTCAAAATTCACACTAAAGAAACCTGACTCTAGAGGTGTGGGGGAATGGGACTTCTGGATTTGTTTTTGTGGTTGGGGTGGTGCTACAAAGACCTGCACACATCTGACAGTCTGATTTTGCAGGCAATGAAATTTTACTACAACAAGCTCCTCAAAAAGAACAGTTCTCTGCTAACTGTCTTCACTTCGAAGAGATGCCTCAGCTTAAATATAACTAATTCCTACACTTTTACCCTCTTGGGTGCAATAAAACCCAAACATTTGGACAGTGACCTTGGTAGGCAGTTTGTTGGGATATCTGAACAGCATTTAAGAGATTTATCACTAAGTGAATTACAGATACCTAGTTACATATTATTATTTTTCTCAGGTCTCCAGACCCCCAGCAACGGAAGAAACTACAACATGAAAACTGTTCCAGAAAGTAGGCAACCACGTAACTTTCAGATTCCCGGGTAGCTGGATCCAAGTGTTGCTTCCTTGGGAGTCAGAAGCAGCAAATGCTTCTGAGGAAAAAAGAAAGCTCTGGCGTTCTCAAGCTACGCGGTAAAGATGCATGGCAGAGCTGCCATGAAATCTGTGCTGGGGACATTCTTCTTCCAGCAAGGCTCACACATCCATCCGGGGGAGGCTGGAAGAACTAAAAGGCACAGCCTAGCTGGAGCTCTTTCCTCTCCTGTTTTTTCTCCTCAAAAAAGGAGACAATGAAGAGACCTGAACCGTGGTTAGCACCAGCTCCACAAAGGTGTACTCCTACAGGAGTTACTGGATTGAGAAACCTGGGTTGTTGTGCAAGTGGCCAAACCCAAGATACACTGAGTAACAAGATACTTGTTAGCAATTATTCTCATGATTTGCAAAAAAGCTGTGAAATAAACCACGTCATGTAAGCTTTCATAATTCCAATAATGCCTCATCAGAAATGACCTGATCTCCTTCATCCAATCTGCTTGTAGAAAAAAGAAAAAAATAAAACAAGACACTTTAAAAAGCACCTCTCATTCTTGGAATTATTTAGTACAGACTTTTATTCTGCTTTGATATGAAAAAAACCTCAAAACACTAAGGCTTTGGCAGGAGAAATAACAAATTTCAAAAAAATGTAACTGGGGGCTAGTTTTGATTCTTACATTCTCCATAATCACTTGATTTTAAGAGACAATTTCATTCCTCACAGGTTTTATTTAAATATCCTTTTTTCCCAGGGAATACTTCATACTAGCACATCAGATACTTGAACACAGAGATCTTCAAGATCATTTTCATTGTGAAACTTATTAGTAAAACTATTCTGAGAATTCTTTAAAGAAAATGATCAGATACAACTAAAATGCTGCTGATTAATTCCTCTTGATTGTGCAAATGCATTAGTTTTTATTATGTATGCACAAGAGTAGTCTGACTTCAACAAAGCTTCAGCAGAACTTTAATTGTACAAATACAATGTCTGTAGAATTAGCATTTAGATTTATAGTACATTTGCAAAAATAATGTAAAACAAAGTGAAAAGGAGAAGTTAACTTCTGTGAGTTTATTTTATTAACCCAAATGCTACTGAAAGCTTAAAAGATCTTTCTTTTAAATCTAAAAAAGATTTAATATCAAATCTTAATAAATGTAATGATTAAGAATTTTACCAGAAAATACATTATTGCTTCTTTATCTCCAAAATACCTGTATAATATCATAAGGCACCACAGCAATTTCAGTTTGTATTTTGGAAGATATTTTGCTACAGAATCTTAAAATGCACTATGATGCATGAAGCTACTAACAAAAACAGAATAAAGTGGAAGTTTTTTATTTCTCTTGAAAAAAGCATTTATTGATTCCTTTATACTCATCACAACATTACCAACACATTCATACAGAAGAAATTGTTGGCATGAAGCCTCCACTTAAATACTAAAAGTATTGATTTTCAAACATTAGGGAATTTAAGAAATATAGGATTATAGTGAAACTTTAAATTGCTCTTTCTTCTCCTTCTTTTCTGCTGTCTCAAGCAGTTCTGCTTTACTACCTCTTTTTTTTTAGGCTTATTCTTTCATTAGGTGCAGTGTTTAAGACAGATGTACTGCTAACACTTTCTGCAAGCATTCAGATTCAATACAGACTCATTCAGAACAACAGAGATTGTTATGTGTACATTGTGTTTTGCAATTTTCTCACATACTACACAAGCCAATAAAGTCAGTCACGTAGAATACACTCTGCAAAATTAGTACAAGCAAAGAGAGAAGCGGAAAAGTACACACTTTGTGTTCTTTGGCTGGCTAAGGGAATTGGCTAACTTTCACAAAACTAAAGTGACACAGAAGTGGAATACACAAAACCAAAAATAAGAAAAAACCTACTTATTTTGCCACCAGCAGAATTTTCAAAGTTCATCCAAACAATTTCGGTCATTCACTTACAGGAAG
Source organism: Edolisoma coerulescens (assembly GCA_013397115.1). Taxonomy (NCBI): domain Eukaryota; kingdom Metazoa; phylum Chordata; class Aves; order Passeriformes; family Campephagidae; genus Edolisoma; species Edolisoma coerulescens. The sequence continues at coordinate 2,395,379 of VWZW01002784.1, forward strand.
GAAACGGCCCATTCTAGCCAAACAAAGGTGTTACACTGCTTTATTCTAAAAGGAGTCACCTCAGATGTCTTGAGAAGGCAACAGTCCTCACCAATCAGGCATGTCTGACTGGCATAAAAGCAGGTCAATACGCAGGGCAAATATTTTGGTAGGAGACGTATCAGTGAAGTTGTACCAGATGATGTAGGATATCATTGTTTATATCAGGACCAGCTGATTCCTGATATCCATACAATTAGTATGCTATTCTTTGCACAACCATTCTTCATATGAGCTTTAGAATGACTTCCCAGCTATGAGATGAAAACAATTGTCACAAAACTCACTGCAATTTTCTTCTATTGAAATCTTAGTATGTTCACATCTATTGATTCAGATGAGCAAAAGCAAAGGTCTAAGTTCATGAAGAACATTAACTAATGACACAACTGAAAACAATTTCTCCCATATCAAACACTTTAAAACCTCTTCCTGTTTTCTTTGTGGAAAATACCAAGTAAGACGCAAACTATTACTTTTTAAGTTGAACTGTGTCTTATCATTGACACACTTAAGAGTTAACGTCAATTGAGGTGAAGACTCATATTCAGTGTGGCTACTTAACAGAGAGGCAAAGCTTATAAGCTTGCCTTCATGCTTCTTATACATGCTTACCACAATACCTTGATAAACAAAACTGTTTTCCACAGAAAGGCATGGATCATGCAGATACACAGAAGACTCAGACTGCTCATTAACTAGAAACGGAATTTCAATGATACTAAAAGCCAAAACTAAAAAACACCTGAAAACAACCTTATACAAGTCTGTGTTAGTAGTACCTGATCTCTGTCTGTACCTCCCATCCAAACAACCCAAGACTACAACCCCTGCCAGGGAGATGATTCCCTTACAACCAGAGACAGGATTACAGTAACACCACAGTGAATTTGCCCAGGGCAACCTAGATTCCAATTGGAAATTTGGAAATTTTTAACACCACTGTTTCATACACTTGTCCACAAGTCTGAGAAGAAAGACGGAATGCTGAAGGATTATCTGCTATCATCATAGCAGAGCACTGTACAGAAAATCTTGTAATAAAAGGTGCTGTTCAACAAGAAATCTCTCACCCACTGAAAAGATGTAACAGCACAAATGAAGGTTCAACACAAGTTTCAGTTCACTGGGGGATCTTTACATTAAGAGTAAGTGTTCCCAACACTACAGAGAAGACTTCTCCTAGGGATGGTGTGTCTTTCCTACCTTTGTAAAAGATGATGCCATTATCCAGACACTTGTTTCATTTTAGGGCACATTTATTATGAAATAAAGACATCATCATTTGTATTCAGCAAAACCACACCTAACACATATGGAGCTGACAAAAATTCAAGCCTCCAAATGACAAACTCATCTCTTCAGTTTACTTGATAGATTTAGTTTTGTATCCTACACCAAGCACCACACAATCTGAAGTACAACAAAAACACATCTATTTTGTTCCTACCCCTTCCCTGATTCTCATTTTCTACCACAGCCTTGGGAAAGAACAATGCATGTTGAAGATAAAGGACATTTTTAAAAATTTTACAAGACTGAAAAAGCAAAAAACTCATCACCACATCCTGACACAAGATACAGACTTGTTACAAGCTGAATAAAATAAGCTTCATTACCTTCTCTGCTCTTAAACTGTAACACAGCAATAAGAAAAATCCTTTACAAAGGTAAAAAGTAATTTAGATATCAAAACTGTTTCAAAATGCAGTTTGGGTCATCTTCTTGTTCTCAGATCTTAAAGACTCATACCTATGTAAAATTTTTGCTGTCTAACAAAGGTAGAATGATGAGGCTCCTTCACACCGATGTCCATTATCAGTTCATCTAATAAAAGCACTGTGAACTGCTAAATGGAAACTGCACTGCTGAATGACACAACGCTTTTATATTTGCAAATACAGTACCTTGATGGTAAAATAAGCTGAAAACTGCTAACACATGATTAGCAGATATTGCAGCAATCTTCATGACAAACATAGACAAATCAATGATGATTGGGGGAGCTGGACAAGATGACGGCTAAAGACCCCTTCGAACCTCAACTGTTCCATGGTTTGTGGCAAAAAATAGAAGTACTTCTCTGTAATTTAAGGTACAAGTTCACATCTTTGTTCAAACATAAAGGGAAATAAAATAATCAAAAATTAAAATATGTCGAGATAAGAGGGTAATTCATTCCACTATTCCTTTACTATATATGGATTTCTTCCAATAAATTTTAATCCTGCCACTAATACCTGCTTTGCTGAAGATGACAAGCAGGCAGCAGTTTCAAGAAACTATGAAAACTGCAGAACAGGAACTAATTTAGTAAGAGTAAAAAGTGAAAATGTCCTTTGGCATTCTCTCTATTACAGGAAATTCCTTATGTGTTTGGCTCTTTAATCACATTCTTACAAAACTTATTAGAGAAAATCCTGAAATAATGCTGTTTTAATTTCTGATTAATAACCAAGGCCCTGAAATTTAAGCTGCTCATGTCACTTGAATTCTGTTTTCCTGAGTAACCAACTTCTGCAACCACAGAAACACCTGTTCTGCAGGAAGTAAAGATATTATCTGAACATGTAACGAAGAATACCCATAACAAGGGGCTTAATAATACTGTCTATATTTTAGGTAGCAAACACACTCTGAATAGTATGGATTACAAGCATAAAGTTCAACTTGCAAGCCTCAGATCACTGGATATATCCCATAAGCTTTCCAGAAGTGATAAAATGTGTCATATTCATTTGACAGAGCCTTGTTGCGTAAGCGTTATCACAACACGCAAGAGAGCAACCACAAATTTACCAACATGACAAAGTACTTAGTTCTAATCTCAGCTGTTCATTTGAAAAACTAGACAAAAACCAACTCATTTTACTCATGCCTAGCTCCCAGACACATTTCAGGGTTAACCTGTAGCACAGACACTAGAGTTCACTTCTCTTTCCATACAGCTTGCTACAGACCACTACAGGAAACAAGCTGCTAAATTCAGCTATTCCAAGCACACTGCTGAAACTGACTCAAGGCTGATGACATCTTCTCGTTGCATTTCCATTCACACGGTGCTCTGTCATTTTTGTGGGAAGAAAAGATTTCTTTATCAGCATTCCCTGCTACATAACTCATGAGCAGGGTGGAGAAGAAAATTATTCTACTACCGCTTCATACATCACATTTAGCAGATAGATATCAAATTATTTGGAACGAGAATTATGTTTTCTATGAGCATCACCAACAGATTAGTCAAATGACAATCTGTCACTTCATTTTGTTTTTCTCTACAAACAGTTCTCCGAAACACCACACAAAAGTGGAATAAAACATTTTGGAAACAAATAACTAAAAAATTGATGTATTTCAGGTTATATTTTTTGAGATATAAAAGTAAGCTCTGAAGAATTAGGAATGCTGTGGTATTATGACAGGTCAAGTACCTAAGAGGTTTTTGCCTCTCTTTAGAAAATGGGAGAAATGCGACGTAGCTTTTTAAAACTGTATGAATCAGATTGTGTACTTTCTGCGATTTCTCCATCTTTCAAGCACACGACATTGACAGCCAAGAAATTTACAGTAGGTTTGTTTGTTTTGTTTTAGGCCGCGAGGCACCTCAGACATGATTTCAGTCACCCAGAAAACCACGAACTTATTTTCATCCCTCTGCGTGCACCTTTTTGTTGCCCGGCCCCACCTGTGTCTCAAGAGCTCAGAATTCGTGAGCTGATCTGCAAGGACACAGGCCGAGCTGCCCCAGCCCCGGCCAGCCAGCGCACCGGGGCGGCTGCTCTTCGCCCCCCCCGCCTGGGAATCGCGAGGGTCGGGGTCTCCCCCGCTTCTCTGCCCCCCGCACACCTCGGGCAGCGGGGGCGGGCACCGTCTGCCCCGCGGGGAGGCGGCCGGAGCCCGGCGGTGACTCACTCGGTGACTCCCTCCTGCACCAGGCAGACCGAGCCCCCTCCCCGCCTGCGCCGCCGGGCACCGAGCGAGCGAGTCGGGGGCCAGGGGCCAGCTAAGCGGCTGTGGCCACCGGACAGCCCCACACGGGCACCCGGCCACCCCCTCCGCCCCCAAATCACTACGAGGAGGCGGCTTCANCGCCCCCGCCCCGCACCCCCTCAGCCAGCACGGTGCACCGCGCCCCACTGACCTGGAGAGATGCTTCAGGATCTGCTTCTTGATTATCCCAGCCATGACGTCTGCCTGCCCGCGCCCCTCACAACGACCAGCCGGGACCAGGAACGCGCCTCATCCCTGCGCCCGCCCCTGCCCGAGGTGGGGAGAGCGCCGGGAGCGGAGCCGCTACCCCACTCGCGCTCACTCGACGCCCGGCGCCATCTTGGCCGCAGCATCGCCTGGTGACGGGAGAGACGGGGCGGGACG
>VWZW01002784.1:2405539-2428488 GCA_013397115.1 Edolisoma coerulescens
TGGTTGCAGCTCAGCGCACTGTGCGGCGGAGGCGGGGGTCGCGGTTGGTTTTCCAAAAGGTGTCTCCTCTGCACTGCGAGTTGTCAGAAATTAAAGCTTTTCCTCATAACTGGTTCCAGTTAATGGACTAAAGCCAAAATACAGCAGCAAAAAATGTTATTGAAAGTACACTGTTTGTGAAAGTGGAGTACAGAAAATGAATGTGTCTCATACCATGTTTAATAGGAATCTTCCCAATCTTTTTCAGCGTTATTCCCAACTGTCAGTTCAGGTCAAAGACTGCACGCCTGAAAACCTTTACGGCAAATCAACTGGATGAAATTAAGGATCCCTCTGGTCTTTTTTATATTCTTCCCTTTCAGAAAGTAAGTAAAATTTCCTCAGTTTAACATTAAAGCCAAATGTAGATTGTTCTAAGGAATAGTTTTCATACTGTATGTCCCAACTGCAGGGTTATATGTAGTATCATACAAGAATCAGTTAGCAGTGTGAAGTTTAACAGTCATAGAATTGTTTAGGTTGAAAAAGACCTTTAAGATCATCAAGTCCAACAGTTAACCCTGCACTGTCCAGTCCATCACTTAGCCATGTCCCTAAGTGCCACATCTGCACATCTTCTAAATACCTGCAGGGATGGTGACTCAGCCAGTTCCCTGGGCAGCCTGTGCCAGTGCTTGACAGCCTTGTTGGAGAGAAAATGTTTCCAATCTAAAACTCCCCGGTGCAACTTGAGGCCGTTCCCTCTGGTCCTGTCACTTGTTACCTGGAAGAAGAGACTGACCACCACCTCACTGCAACCTCCTTTCAGGTCACTGTAGAGAGTGATAAGGTCCACCTTGAGCCTCCTTTTCTCCAGGCTAGACAGCCTCCCTCAGGTGGTCCTCATAGGATTTATTCTCTGAACCTTTCACCAGCTCTGTTGCCCTTCTCTGGACTTGCTTCAGTCCCTCAATGTCTTTCTTGTTGCGAGGGACCCAAAACTGAAAGTAGGACTCGAGGGGTGGCCTCACCAGTGCCAAGTACAGGAGGGCAATCACTGCCCTGGTCCTGCCAGCCACACTATTGCTGATACAGGCCAGGATACCATTGGCCTTCTTGGCCATCTGAGCACACCCTGGCTCATGTTCAGCCGCTGTCAGCCAGCACCTCAGGTCCTTTTCTACTGGGCAACTTCCCAGCCACTGCCCCAAGCCCGTAGTGCTGCATGGGGTTGTTGTGACCCAAGTGCAGGACCCAGCACTTGGCCTTGCTGAACATCATAAGATTGTCCTCAGTCCATCAATCCAGCCTGTCCAGCAATCTTTATGGAGCTTTTCTACCCTGCAGCAGATCAACAGTCCTACCCAACTTAGTGCTTTCTGTGAACTTATTGATGGTACACCCAATCCCCTTGTCCAGATTGTCGATAACAGGGACCCCAGTACTGACCCCTGGAGAACACCACTGGTGATGGGATGCCAACTGGATGTAGCACCATTCACCACCACTCTCTTGCCTGGACATGCAGCCAGTGTTTTACCCAGTGAAGAGTTCACCCATCCAAGGCATGAGCAGCCAGCTTCTCCAGGAGAATGCTGTGGGAAATAGTGTTAAAAGACTTGACTGACTTTACTAAAGTCCAGGTAGACAACATTCACATCCATTCCCTCTTCCACTCAGTGGGTCACCTTGTCATAGAAGGAGAACAAGTTAGTCAAGCTTTAATAAATGCGTGCTGACTGGACCTGATCACTTGTTTGTCCTCTTCATGCTGGGTGATGGCACTCCAGGTAATCTGCTCCGTAACCTTCCCTGGCACTGAGGAAGACTGACAAGCTTCTGCCAAAAAGAATAATGTATACAGAAAACACAATGTAAATTGTTTTTGTAGTGCAGTAATCAACATATCAATGGGGAATATTTGTAACATACCTTAATCCTATGTAACCTTTACTCCTTAGCCTAAAAATGTAAATTTAGATATTTTAACTCTCAAATTTTTTATATTACCAGCCTCAATTGTTTGTTGTTTGATTTTTTTTTAAAGTATGATTTTATTTTTTCTAAATAGTGTAAATTTGTTTCTAAATTCCTACAGGGTTACTTGGTGAACTGGGATGTTCAGAGACAGGTTTGGGATTATCTCTTTGGAAAAGAAATGTATCAAGTAAGAGCCTTTTCTTAATTACATATTTTGTGTAGATTAAATACTGACTAATGGATTAACAAATATTAAGTAGGATGGGCGATCTTACAGTTCTCTTTTTAAGTGCCTTCAATTAGAAATCACAGGGGTTTTTGTTTTTGCAAACGTTTTTGAGTTCTGGTGTAGAATTTAAAATAATATTTAATTTTTTTAGTCTTGTATGTATGTACTGTTACTGAGTGCAGCTCACATAAGAAATTCATATCAATATAATTAAGAGTTCAAGTTAATAAAAAATAATCACAGACAGATACAACGTAGTTAAGAGATCAAGAAATAGTTAATGTAAAAGGGAAGGATGAGCTGGGTCAGTAGGCCAAAATACATACACATTTAGTAATCATCTTTGGCTAGCCATTTTCTACTCATGAATAACTTAAAGGTATAAAATATAAATATCTGATACTTTATTTTTCATATCGCACAAGCTGGATTTAGCACAGGAAGTGTATTAAGACTTTCCTTTATTTTTTTTCTATTAAAAATGTTATGTTCTCTGGAAATTCTTGGGGTTTTTCTAACACCTACATACTGAGAATGAAAGTAATGCCTCAAATTAGCTTAGTCTGTGTACACAAAAATATAGAGGCTGGCTTTTGATACATAAATGTCCTTTTAGTTTTGGAACCATATTCAATGTAGTCATGGTTTTGTGGAGGGTTTTTTTTAATTATTCTTCTTAAGTGAAGACTACAGAGAGATAGAGCTGGTAATATTTTTAGGGCCCTATCCAGTTATGATTGAAGTAACCCTATGAAGTCCTCTCTAAAGGAGTGTTTCAGATACTGGTAAACGTGGAAAGCCCAGGATCTTTTGCTGGCCTCAGTGGAGGTCACTGGGAGCTTTATTACAGATTCTTCACTGTACAGGACTTTGGTTATTAGACAAGTAATTTTGTGGTGCAAGTTCTGAGCTGCCAAGGAGACTTTCTGTAGTTGACAGGATTAGTGTAAAGTATCTTACATTAGAATTGTAGTGTTCCTTTGTGGTGTCTCTTTAAAATGTTGGATTACAATTTGTAAGGATGGGAGCAGAATCAGGATATGTATGAAAGTGTTCCCTTATATTATGTTTTTTACCTGTTAATTAGATAAACTTGTATCACTTCTTATGAAGCCTTTAAAGAAGCTAAAACATTCTAAATCTAGCTTCTACAGATATGCCAAGTAGTAATCATGTCTTCAGATTTACATGATCTTCCACTGCTGCAAAAGGTGGTAAGGGATTATTAATTTCTAAGTTTTATGCAATGACAATCTTAATGTGTTTTTCATAGGTGGATTTTGTAGATACCAATATTATTATTACTGAACCTTATTTTAACTTCAGTTCAATACAAGAATCTATGAATGAAATTCTATTTGAAGAATATCAGTTTCAAGCAGTTCTTAGAGTAAATGGTGAGTATGTCTCCTGGTTTGCATTTATGTTTTTTGAAGCTTAACCCTTTAAATAAATGAATAAGCAAGTACACATGCACACATACATATGCGTAGTAAAAACATACTTCAGTTGCTTCCTGGCTCTTGAGTAAAAGTGGATTAAGCATTTTTTAAATTATTTTTTTTATAAATTCCAGCTGTACTCTTGTAATACTTTCTAAAGAGTGTCATGGTATATAATTACTGGAAATTTGAGGAGAGTAAGGATGACAGAAATAACAGATGGATTTTGAAACGGGATAGCATTTTAAAAAATCTACCAAAAATTTGCACAAGTCTTTGATAGCTTTCCATTTTTTGGGGGGGTAGGATTGGTTCTTTGTTTGGTTTTGTTATGTGTTAGCCAATAAAATGCAGCATTACAATCCTGAAATGTATCTCACAGGGAATGTGTAAACAACACTACCGCCCTTCTGAAAGATAACTGGAGATAGGATACTCCTTTAGATAAGTTTGATACGTTTGTAGTGTGATCAATGTGCTTGGACTATAGGGGAAACTGAACATGGACTGTAATTCCTGAAAAAGATTAAATGGGGCCATATACAACAATTTTATCCACTGTCAAAATGAATTCAGGCATTGGCTGTAGTATTTTGTATTGAGGTCTTGAAAGTCTGTCAAAGGCATTTAAAATATGAAGCAAGTACACCTTCATATCACTGTAAATTCTAAATGTTCCTATGAAAGTGGAGTTATATTTTTTGTATTTCAGCTGGAGCTCTTAGTGCACACAGGTATTTCCGGGATAACCCATCTGAGCTGTGTTGTATCATTGTGGATAGCGGATACTCTTTTACCCACATTGTACCTTATTGCAGAAGTAAAAAGAAGAAAGAGGCAATCATCAGGTATACTGCAGTATATATTTTCTAGAAAACTGTTTGCTGTGCCTGAAGTTAATAATGACAGAATTCCTCATGTTACTCTTTTTCTGTAGGATTAATGTTGGAGGGAAACTATTAACCAACCATCTAAAGGAGATCATCTCTTACAGGTAAAGCATGCTAATTTTCACTCTGAAACTTGGTGTGAATATGAGTATTCTTACTGATTCTGTGAATTTTAGATTAATTGCTGTTTAAAGGAGAAGGGAATTTTTTGTCTGTTACAATCTGCTAGCTGCCATCTTCACCTTAAGATCAAAATGAATTAAGAAGAGTTTAAACCCTTTGAGGACTTAGTCTGTTATTTTTCAAAGTGCCAGTGCTTTTGAAGTTGCTGAGGTTACCTGTGTGTTCACAATTACACAAGTCTTAATATATTTTCTGAGATGTTTCAGTAGATCATCAGTCAGTTTGCTGACTGATTGTATCAATATCGCAAATAAAATGCAGTAGGATCAACTCTTCATTAGGATCCTTTAGCTTGGGACTTTTATCTAGGTAAAGGTCTTTGCTAAGAGAGCTAATTGCAGGAGTACAGCTATGCTTGTTAGCAAGACAATGGGCAAATGCAGGTTCATGTATTTACCGGACTGTGAAACACGAAAATACTCAGCTCCAGTAGGCCAGGAATGCTTTTGTAAATGGAATACAAGTTTAGATATTGAGACAGTAGCTTCCTGTGACTGGAAAACAATGGTTGCTCAATTCCAGTGGAAAACTGGACAGGAAATGGAACACTTAATTATTCTCAAACTTCTGTGGGTTTTGGTTTTTGTTGTTTACAGGCAGCTACATGTTATGGACGAAACGCACGTAATTAATCAAGTGAAAGAAGATGTGTGTTATGTTTCTCAAGACTTTTACAAAGACATGGACATTGCCAAGTATGTATACAATGGTACTAAATGTAAAAGCTGGTACTTCTGAATAATCTGTTTGTACAAACAAATAAAACGATACTCTTAATAAGAAAATATTCCAGTTAAATCAAAGAAGTCTTGTCAGTATAAAATAGTTGGAATTTAGAACTTGTTCTTTATTCTGTTGAATTTTACATTCTTTTTCAGATTGAAAGGAGAGGAAAATACTGTAATGGTAGATTATGTTTTGCCAGACTTCAGCACAATCAAAAAGGGATTTTGCAAGGTAATGATAGGTTTGAAGTTTTTGGGACTGTTCCTTTGCACAAGTCTAGTGGAGAGGTTAAAAATACTCCCTTTTTTCTAATGCTGTGTTGTAACATCTTTCTGTGCTATGCATTAATTGCTAAAGTTTCTCCTTAGTAAGTTGGGATGAAAACAAAATGCTGTTTTTCCAGCATAGCATTTTATGTTCTATTATTCAACAGTTGTCGCTTTCTCTGTTTGTGCTCTGTCCTACAACTTACCCATATCATTATTGGGGTTTTTTAACATTAAGTTAGGAAATATTTTCTCTGCTTTGATGGGGTTTTTTTGTAAGTTTCTCTGAAGTAGATTTAAACAGCCTAATAGGTTGAATGTTCAAAGTCATGTTATAGAAGAGCCTGAAATACCAATGAAGACAATTTAACAGCTTTATCTCGTTTACTGACCCAGCCATAGTTTTGAAAGCAGTCCTATATTTTAAGGCCACTCTCATGCATACCAGTTTTATTTTGCTTTGGACAAAACTGCAGTAGGTAAGAGCAAAGTCACGTAATTTAATACCAGAGTATGCATTATTCTTAAAAGATTTGCTGATAGGTAATACGACAATGTAGCATACACTACCTACCTCTGGAGGACATGAAATAGATTAGCTGAATATTCTAGGATGTGATTTCTTTTCTTAAGCAGTGAGTACTATTTATGTCTTTAATTTAGCCAAGGGAAGAGATGGTGTTAAGTGGAAAATACAAGACTGGTGAACAAATACTTCGTCTAACAAATGAAAGATTTGCAGTTCCAGAAATACTTTTCCATCCTTCGGATATTGGTATTCAAGAGATGGGAATTCCTGAAGCCATTGTTTATTCTATTCAGAATTTACCTGAAGGTATATCCTGAAAGTATTTTGAAAAGGATGGGGGGGTGGGAGGAGGAGGGATGTTGTAATGGCTTTGTTTGGTGTGAAACTGACCAAAATTCAGTAATTTAAGCATCAGAGAATAAAACCTTTCTGACTGCTGTTTGTCAGAAGTAATACTAAGGCTTTCATTTCATAGATTATGTACAGGTAATTATTGTTATTACAAAGACTTTCATGGGTTTTATGATACCATATAAGTATGGCAGCAATTAGGCTATTAATGTACTCTTAAAAAACCTGTGTCACTTAAAATCCCTTTTGAAAGGGGAATTGCATTGGCAAACGTGAAATGTAATAGACAATATAAGAAAACAGTAGTTATCAAAGTTAAATTCTAAAATCAGGGAGACCACAGGGTGATTGATCACCTTCTCATATTTCTGTTTACCTGATACACTTATTAGATCATCATAAATTTTTTTGTATGCGTATTTCTTACTTCTGTTCAAATTCTTAACAAAATTGGAAAAAACACTGCCTTTAATCTTTAGATATATGTTCAGTAACTACAGATTTACCTAATTATTTTACAGAAATGCAGCCTCATTTCTTCAAGAACATAGTTCTGACTGGGGGAAACACCCTTTTTCCAGGCTTCAGAGATCGGGTTTATTCTGAAGTTCGATGTCTAACTCCAACTGACTATGATGTTTCCGTTGTTCTTCCTGAAAAGTAAGTTCTAAACTCCTAAATAGAAGGGGCTTTATCTGTCTAGCAGAACAAACAATAAAGTAGGGTTTCTTTTGCTGATTAAAAAGAGAGATTGTGTAAAGGCATTAATTGAAATATTAAGTGAACAAAAATTGTGCAAGAAGAATGTTTTAAATCAGCGTATTTTCAGACAAACCAAATAAATTAGAGTTCACCTGCTTGCTCTGTACTTAAGCTAATAAAGTTGAGGAGATGTTTTTAGGGTCAGCCTTTTTATTGTAAACAGATAAATTAGACTGTATTGTCATTAGGTGGGTATGTAAGTATGTAAGATCAGAGCTTAGTCTTTTACTTAAAAGGATTTTCAGCATCCGAATGCTGCCATGTCATTATTAAGCTGCCACTTCAGGGATTAGGAAGGGGTAACATCTTTGCAGAAGGAGTGGAGACAAAACAAATATATTTTGAATGTACAAAAAAATATCTACTTTTTATAAGGTATTATTAAAACAGTATTGTTAAATACTACTAAAGAATTATTGTCTGTGCAAAGTAAATACAAAGACATACCCATGTCGTCCCCTCTTCACACCTGCCTTCAAAGAGGCCCTTTTTTAAAAACCAAGTCAGCTAGCCCTGCTAAAATTTCAAACTTTGTCTCATAACTTCTCTGGAGCTGGATGGTTTGATTTAGCAATCAAAAATGTAGTTTTACATAAGTACGGCTAAATAAAAATCTTGTGAATCATCACTGCATACTTGTATTTTAAATGGATTTATAGATGAGTAACAATAACTTTGTTCATTTTCCAGCCCTATTACTTACTCTTGGGAAGGTGGGAAGCTCATTTCTGAAAATGATGATTTTGAAGACATGATAGTAACTAGAGAAGACTATGAAGAACATGGACACAATATCTGTGAAGAGAAATTTGATATATAGGTAGCATAATTGGATATGTTGTTATTCCATTGATTTACTTAGAATGGAATTCTTTGAACTACAACCTCTTTTCCATCAGCTAGGATTGTGTTTTAGCTTTCCTGTATTGAATTGGGTTGAGAAAAAATAAGAGTTTAGAAATAAAGTTTTACAAGCATAATACTATGAAATAATACGTTCATTGCAATTTCATTATGTTCTCATCTTTTCTGATAGCTTCATTGTATTTTTATTGCAGAAAACCTCAGTGCACGAGGCAATAAAAATATCAGATGCTTGTACTGGTGTGATGCTAAAACACAGAAGAAATGATTTTCTTTCAAAATGAATATTAGTCTAAATTACACATGCAACTAAAAGGGCATTAAACACATCTCAAAAGCAGCCTTTGATTTTGCCTCTCCTGGAAAGAAATACATGAGTTTTATTTTTGGTTATTTTAATGAGTAGCTATGAGGGAAATATACTTGAAATGTGCCAACTGCTATTGACAATACACTTAAGCTTTGAGAAAACAGTAATTTGAACAATTCCTTTTTCTAAAGGGGTTTTAGTTTAGTAGGTTGTGGGGTTTTTGTTTGGTTTTTGTTTTAAGCAACGGCTGAGCAAATAAGCTTCCTGTCACTCCCCTCATCTTTCTGAAAAAAGGTGCCACAAAGGTGAACAAAGCTTGCAGCTGTGCCCTGGGTGATGACCCATCTGTGTCCTCTTCACACATCCTAGATAAACACGAATACCCCAGTACTTGTTATTTCTGGCAGCAAAAGCTCTGTTAGTGTGCCATCAGTCTGTACAGCATGGCATGCAGGAGGGGGAAGAGCAACAGCCTGGGCTACGAGGCAGAGAGAAGGCTGGGAGGGCCAGGCTCACTAGGGGTGCCCCAGCTGGTTGGTTTGGTAGCCAGGACAGAGATGGGCGCTTGGACAGGGTGGATAATGGACACACTGGTGCTGACACTGACCTTGACCTGATGCAGCTCCTGGCTGCAGGAAAATTGCTTTTTGAGTAGGTCTGGTGATACCTGGTGGTCTCAGATTTGCAGAGGAATATCCTGCTGTGTCTCATACTCCCTGTCTTGTCTGCCCTAACATAAAACCAGTAAGTATTCATACACAGTGCACTTACCTGGCTACCTTGCTTAAGGGCAACATCCAAAAGTAGCCACTGCTTCAGAGAATGGGAGATGATCTTTCTTCTTGAATATGATCTTTTTTACTTTGGACTGCCAGCTCACTGTTGATTTCCTCTAGTCTAACCTGCTGAAAGGAATGAAAGGGGTACCCTCCCCCTGCTGTTAGCAGCTACGTGAGCCACACAGGAGGCAGCTAGGGTGGGAAAGCATGAGACCAGCACCTACAAATTGTTGGACGCAGATTGTATGACTTTGTGTAGGACACGAGTAAGTCTGATACACTTACTTTGATAGCCATACGGAGAAGCCCTTGTGTCCAAGCTCTAGTTTTTTTAACTAACTGCTTCATGAAAGTATCAGCATACTTTAGCTGGGACTTAAAATAAAGAAATATAGATGTTGTTCCCATGAAAGCACTAATGAACTTTTTCCTTGGTAGGAGCAAACATGAATGCTCTATGAATAGAAGCAAGCCTCCTTTGAAGACGGCATCACTTGTGCTTTGATAAGACTGTACTGAAAAGTACCTTGACTAAACTCTTCACTCTGAAAATTTTCTACTTCAAATAAATTCATGGCAATTGATATGATAGCTCTATGCTAGAAATCATAAACAGAAATGAGTGACAGGTCCCAAGTTTCCCTACCACATGATTCTATGTCAAATACTGTTAAAAATACATGACAGAACTTTTCTAAAGTCCAATGAAATTTTTATAATTTTGGAATTTAACTGAAAACCAGTAGTCTATAGTTCACCAAACCTGTTCTGTTCAGCAGGCTCTTAGATGTAAAAGAACAGGCTTCTATCAACAGAAGATTAAAGGTTAGTAGATCCTCCTGTCAGAGTATGTGAATAAAACAGGGCTTTTGAGCTTTTCCTTTCCTTTGCAGAACTAGATAATTTTTAACTTCTTGTCCCATGACCTGAAGGGAACCACATGGCAGCTATAAACTGCTGCTTGGAACACTTCCTTACTGTTTAATACCTGGTTCTATACCCCTTGAGCTGCCTCTTCCTTATGAACACACTATGAAATGATAGACTCATCACTTTATATACAATTCTTTATTATCTTTAAATTGGCACAAGAAAATTCTAATCAAGTCACAAAGTGCAAGTTTGTTTTTTTAAAAACACAGTTTTTCCCAAAGCAATTCCCAGCCCATCTAGCCTACTTACAGACGTATCACCCCTCCCTGCTACCAGCTTTAGCATTCGGAGTAAGATGCAGTAAAGGGACTGAAGACGGAGAGAGAGAGAGAGAGAGATTAGAGAAGAAAACAACCAAAACCCCTTTCTTCCACTACTCAGCACCAGAGGCACTTAGTCAGGAAGTACTTTCCTGTTGTACAATTCTCAATAACCTGCTTCTGTATATGCTCCCTCTTCTGGAAGAATGCCAAAAACCCCACACAGGGCTAGAAAAAGAATACATGGCCCTGTACTCTAAGAACTAGGTCATTCACCTCTGAAAGGTGAAACTTGGACATTTTTCCTCCTCTAGAAATTATTTCACACTGGACAGTCACAGTTAAATAGCAAGTGCATAAACAGGGATTTGTGGACAGAGATTTCAACTACATTCTCTGACTTCTGATAGGGCTGGGTAATTTAAATAAGGCTACTTCAAATATGCAGTTAACTAAGTGTACAGGTAATAGTTTGTGTTGTTTATATCTAACAGTGTAACTATTTCAATTTAAAAACAAAACAGCACTTGGTTTAAGAAAGCTTTGGTATCCTGCTGACTTGACTATGTTTGAAGCCTACAGGAGGATGGATACCTAAAGCAGCACATTCACAACAAAAAAAATCATGCTTATAGTGGAGCTAGTCCAGCAATGGGGCCATGAAAATGATAAGGAATTGGGAGGATCTGTCACACAAGGAAGAGGGTGCTGTGACTGTTAAGCCTTGAGAATGCTCAGGGGAGGGAGCGAAGAAGACTGAGCCATACACTTCAGCAGTGCCAATGAAAGAACAGGAGGCAGTGCAAGAAATTCTACCTAAGCATAAGGCTTTTCTTTTTTTTCTTTTTTTGTGTGGAGGTAGGATTTGTTTGGTTTTTTTTAAATACTGTGAGACTGGTGAAAGTCTGGACCAGACTCATCCAAGAGGCTGTGGCATCTCTGTTCTTGGAGATTTTCAAAACTCAACTGGAAAAGTCCTTGAGCAGCCTGCACTAATCCACTTCACTTTGGGCTGAGTGGTGAGACTAGACCAGAGGTCCCTTCCCGTATCAATTCTTTGTGTCTTTGTCCAATACACGACTAAATGTCTAGTGCAAGGATGGAAAAAGTAACGTAACCCCCATCACACTATATTACATATTTATTTATTATGAAAAAAGGCTGAGACAACTGAGATTGTTCAGCCTGAAAAGAGAAGGGCTTGGGGTGACCTAATTGTTGCCTTCCTTTACCTAAAGGGAGCCTACAACGAGACCTGGAAAGGGACTTTTCACAAAGGCAGGATGTAGTGACAAGACAAGGGGGAATGGCTTCAGACTGAAAGAGAGCAGGTTTAGATTTGATATTAGGAAAAAATTCTTCCCTGGGAGGATGGTGAGGCACTGGAACAGGTTGCCCAGAGAAGTTGTGGATGCCCTATCCCTGAAAGTGTTTAAGGCCAGTTTGGATGGGGCTGTGAACCACCTGATCTAGTGGAAGGTGTCCCTGCCCATTGCAGGGGGTTTGGAACTAGATGATCTTTAAGGTTCATTCCAACCCAAACCAGTTGATGATTCTATGATTTAATGATTTGAATCAACAGTTCCTTGTTAAGGTAGAGTTAACCATAAACGTGTCAAGACAGGCCAATATACTTTCCAGCTTTGCTCTATGAATTAATAAACATTACCAAAGTATTTATGATAAATAACTGGACACTACCAAAATATCCCCATGATAAAATAAATTATTTAAGTACACCAAGAGATATCAAACAAGACCATTATTTCTCATGTTTCTGCAAAATGTAATTTTTTACTTGAATTAGCAGCACCTCAGTCTGCCAGAGTGGGGAGGCGGTAAGAACAGACTGTAATTACTGCCTACAAGCACACACAGCTCCCTTGCCTAATAAATCTTTCCGGCTGCAGATTCAAAACCCGCTGACCTGCTTCCAACATGTTTTACACACTTTGTACACTTTTACAATACCCATAGGAGTCATAACCTACAGTTTAAGATTAGATGAAGTTATTATTAATTACAGATAGAAAATCAAAAACTCCTACCAATTATCAACCCAAGCATGGCTTAGAATGTAGACTTGGCTCAGATAGAAGCCATGGGGTTGTGGGACAGACAGAAAGAAGTGCCAAACCCTGAACTCAAGGCAGCCCAAGCAGTGTGCTGTTATTACTAATTTACAAGTAAATGAAGTATATTTTGCTTAAAAGATTAATTAGACTTAATGCTTTTTAGCAGCATAGTAATTTTGATAGTTGTAGTTTCCTGAAACTGTAGACGTAGACATAAGAAGAAAACATTTTTTATGAGCAATTTTCACGTGCCTCGACCACCCTTTTAAAAAAAGATTTAAAAAAGGCTGTATTGAAGTCTAACCGTTTGGAGTACAAAATTCACATGTAGTTTTACAACCGCTACAGTAGACAAGAGAATGGTATTTTCGGAACTCTTTGATTAATTTCTTCTTTTGCTTCGAAGGAACAGTAGGGTCATTGTCCATCTCTTGAATCAGTGCTAGGAGATACTGATTGGTTTGTTGTTTTTGATCTTCATATTCTTTAGGTGTAATGCGCTGACAGAAGGTGAAGCCTTTGTAAGAAATCAGAGGTTCGGATTAAGTTTCATGCATCATGTAAACGCCTTGTTAAAAAATATGGTAAGGAACATAGCTATACTCATATTCCAGTTCAGATGTGATTACATCTACAAGCAATGTGAAACATACAGCCCTCCATTGAGGATGGATGGAAATCTAAACATTAATTGCAAAAATAAAGTTGAAAGTGTTACAAGTACAGTATCATAGATGATTCTGTATTGCAAACAGGCCTGCAAGACAAAGAGCAAATACAGTTCTCATACAGAAACCACTATGAAGTGCACCACGCAACAAGAATGGCATCTTGCATTTGTCAGGATCCAATGATTCCCTGTGAATAAATCAGATCTGTAGCAAGGCCCACTACCTAATGCAAGTGAATAAATACTTTGGAGAAACAGTTGCCTCTAAATCTCACTTCAAAAAATCAGGAATAGAATTCAGGAGCTTCTACGTGAGTAGATAGCTGAGCATAGTTTGGGCACCAGAAGCAGAGGTGATGCAAGAAAGATGCTTAACTCAGCACAACTTAGCTATAAAAAGGTTGTGAATCTCTGCAGTAAAGTACTGCCCTGCAAGGACTCAAGGCCAGTCACTGGGCAGGTGAGTTCTGGCCTGAGGAAAGACTGGCATTCAGCTACTCCACAGACATATTTTCTTCCTATACATATTAGAGGGCAATTTGGTTGAACAAGTGTCTGTGGAAACTGACAGCTTGTCAGAAACGTCTCACAGACATCGACTTGAACACAATCACTATATACCCTTTAGAATTCTAACCATGAGAAACTTGGTGTCAACAGAAGCAAGAAACCTAAACAACAGAAAGAGAAAACAGCAACAAGGCTGCAGCTGGTGTTTTTCTGAATGCTTAGAATGCTTATGTTATAGGTAACCAATAACAATATGTTGTAGTTAAATAATAGCCAATGAATCTATTGTAGTCGTTAAGCAACCAATGGATAAGTAACATGAATGATAAACATACAAAAGTGTAAAAATGACACTGGCTATTTGGAATAAACAGCTTTTTGCCTGAAGTTGCTGGTGGGGTTCGTGTGTGTCGAGTCCATCTGAACAGCGACAAGTGTCAACTGCCTAAAAGGGAAAAAATTCTTACTAATCCTTCTTTACAAACACCATCATCTTTAGGCTTCACACAGAGAGTAGTATTAACCTGAGCTGTCAGAGTTTTCCTTCTTTTACAGTAAGTCTGTCAAACATCAGTACTGTTTATGGTTTAGTAGAATCAGATAAAGAAAAAGATAGCTGTTTTAAAAGGGGAAAGCTTAACAACTGGCAAAGAGATTAACTCTTAAAACTTCAGTGTGGATCCTTTAGTCCTGTGGTTTCAAGTGTCTTCCTAGATTAAAATCAACCCTGGAGTTCTCTCACTGGTTTTAGTCTTTTTTATTTCCAGCAGACCTAAGGATTATGCTCCTGCAATAGACAGACCCCTTTTCTTATCAGGGTCTCCCAGCCTTTCCTCCTGCTCCTACCCAGACTTAAGAAGTTCACCAGCTAAGAATGCTCAATAGCTCCTAGGAAAGATTTTCCTGCTGTCTCTTTCATGAGAAAAGGGAAAATGACACCAGAATACAAGGCACACAGGAAAACAGGAATATGCCATGCCAGAGAGCTTACAATCAGATCAAACTATTTCAACAAGTAGATGGAATCTATATGCATTTACAGATTGGAACTGCAGAACTTAGTAGGAAAAATGTAGCATGGAGTTTATACTTCAGTTGTCTGTTCAATGTGCTGATGGAGATCACATCAGCTCTGAGAGTATTACAGACAGGCAGCTCTTTCCTCTGTTGCTCATCTCTGTGTTCTTTGGCTTCACAATATGTGATTCTCAGAACACTGAACCGGAAGGAATTTGGACTCATTCCAGAACCCAACACAGATGGTAAAAGAGTCTGTACCAAAACTACTTCTCGGGCAGCTGCTGTATTAAATACAGTATTACACAGCAAAATAACTTAGCATTATTTGGTTCCCAAGTGGTTTCTCTTCAATGTTTAAGTACACAATGCACTGGCAATACAGAAGTCAGAGAATGTAAAGAGTCAGAGAGAAATTCAATCATTTAAACCAACCCTTTTAATCACTGGTTTTTTTAATCATTTTTGGCAGCAAGGCCATATGGAATGTTAGCTCATAAAAGAAATAAGCTGAAAATCATTAACCCTACATAGAGAAGGGTAGTGTAGCCTAAAAGGAAGGCATTTGGCACTTGGTGTGTAAGTCCTAAGCTCTTAATAAACTTTGTGCTTACCCAGAAAAAGAAGAGAGTTCTTCAAAACATTTAGTCAAAACACTGAACAATCAAAGTCTGTGCTCAATCATCTATCAGAACCTTGAACTACTGAGTTCTGTGAGAATTTGTAGGTGTCTTGCGACAAAAATAAAAGAATACTGTTCCTAAATACACAGTCACATCAAATGCACAAACCAAATTATAAGCAAATCACTTCAGGAACCATGTTTTGCACTACTATTTCCAGAAGTAATTATTTGGTAAAAAATAAATAAATAAAAAATTGTAATATATCCAAACTAGATAATTAATAGAATCCTTGTTTTCCAATATTCACACCAGTTTTGCTGATAGCATATAATTTAATATTTAGTGCATGAGCCACTAATCCCCTTAATGCTTCACTTATAACAAAGGAAAAGAACAGTCTATGCAAAATTATAGTCAACTGATGATAAACCAGTTTGTATACAGTAATTTAAATACAAATGTATCACATCATCTACCGGAATTGAAATCTGGATCTTGCCCTTCTAGCAAACTCTGAAGTCTTCTACTCGTTAGTTCCAAAACAGTTAAAGGAGCCTAAAAATACAACCCAACAAAGAAAAAATTACAAAAGCAATACTTCTGTATTTTGAGAACCTGAAGCTTTCAGATGACCAATTTAAAAACACTTAGTTAAATGCAGAAGAATCTATGGCTACATTTATCTAGGTACACATTCAAAGTCTCTCACAGAATTGCACTAAAACAAATAGTTTCACTAAGATACGTGTGTTTATTTCTGGTATTTCCTATCTTCTGGCCACAGAAATCAGAAGCAAAAAGTTCTAGATGTTGTTTTCCATGGCAAAAATGGTAGTGTAAAACAAGCTGATTTCAGTTTTATCGCAAGGCTCTCAATTGCAGCTGTCAGAGTGAACCACCATCCAGTTGCTGCCACTGCTACACAGTTCTGGCCCCAGCTCCAATGGGGAATCAAAGCCCTAACCCTCATGTCAGAACCCTTAATACAAATGTAAAAAGGGGAGTTGGCTGTGTACATCCAAAACTCTCACTAATCACTTCATACTTTAAAACTAAACTGGAGCTAATTAAAAAAAAAAACAAAAAAAAAAACCCAACAAACTACAATCTCCCATGTCTCTTGACCTGAAGTCATAAGTGGAAATCGACGTGTTGCATAACAAATTTCTGTGAAACTTATTGTTATAGGGTATGATAAAATACCATCTTTTCAAGTGGGACAATGCGATGGAACATAAATAAAGGAGACCATAAAAAGTCTGCATATTTACACAATTAATCAAGTTTAATGGAAAGGCTATTAGCATTTTGTGGTTCTATTTGTTTAATTTAGAAGTTAACGTTTCAAAATACTGAAGGATCTTTTAGAGTTGTCAAAGCTATACACATACACTGGGGTACAAGGGCATGCTATTTTTATACCACTCAGAGTATGCCAGTGAACTTCTAAAGGAGAAAGACACTAAAATACCTAAATATTTAGTAGGCAGTCATTACCAACAAGGTGCCAAAATGACCCTACAAAAAATTCTTAATATTTTAAATATTTTCCTAATATAAATCATGCAAATAAAGAGAGAGGATATAATTTATAAAGGACTGCAAAGCTCTCAAAAATCTGTCCTGCATAGCCTGGAATAGCTTCTCACCCTGTTTGGCTGTACTTTTAAACTGTAACAAATGGAACAGACTTGTCATACTCCAAAAAAGGCAATTCATGGCATTTAACATTTAAAACGACAAAGCCAATGATGTAAGGAGAATGATACCTTGAAGAGCTCGGAGTGATTGTCCATAAGAAACTGAGTCAGCAGTTCTGCCCGTGGTTTTGACAGTGCCCTGTTTTGCAAGATGAACTTTGTACAAGTCTTGATGATCACAAATCTGTTCTCAAACTAGAAAAAGCAGTACCCAGATTTGGCATTAGATTGACTTGCAGTGTGCTAGCTAAGTATAACAGGGCGCTAGCAGTGGGAAGAACACCTTGGTATTTGTTTTAAAACAGATCACACCGAAAAGCAGTAAACAGAATACTTCTAGCTGGACAAAAATGACAGCTTTACTATGAAAAAGTGCTTTTTTTCACATTAAACAGAACAGATACTTACTTGTTTTTGCAATCTGTAGCCCTCAGATTCCGACGCAATGGCTAGGAATGTAAGGAGCCTGTGTAGTTCTTCACTAATATTTGGTGCCAATAATTTTAAATAAAGTTGTAATGCCTCTAGAGCTTGATCTGTTTTTCCTTTTTCTGCAGCGGAGTAAAACAGCATATCCAATGTTACTATACATTTTCAGAGTCACAAATACTTATTTAAATCCCAATGACAATTCAACTTTTGGGGAGTTTTCCTTCCAAACAAAATTTCATATTGTTGCAGTTACTAAAGGATTCTTTTCTCAACCCACAAATTTTACTTTTTCCTCCCCTACCAGGGGCAGAGCGGCAGCAGGCAGTGAGTGAGCAGCTTTGTAGTACTTAGTTGGCAGCTGGGGTTAAGGCACAACAACCCAAGAGGACTGAAGTAGCAACAAAGCCTATTTAGGGCAGGATTTATCTTAAACTTGTATTTAAATGAAACCCTTATGGTTTACTAATATACATATGATGGGAGGGTTCTCAATAGTCCCTTTTACCATTTTAAATAACTTCTATTACTAAAAAGGACCCTAAGTCCAGAATTTTAAAAATCTTAGTCTGGTTAACATGAAAAACTTTATAGAAATGATTTTAGTTTTATGTTATTAGTTAGATGTAGCAATAAGGGAAATTCTGACTTGGGGTAAGGAACTATCACAATAAGAGTAGTCACATATTGAAAGAGTTACCCACAGAGGTTGGTGAATCTCTATCCTTTCAGATTTTCAAAACTCAGCTGGACCAGGCCCTAAGCAAATTGATCTAACTTTGAAGTTTGTCCTTAAGCAGAGGTTCTTAATAGAGATCTTGAGCATTTCCATCCAACCTAAAAAGTACATCTGCAATAGCATTACAAATGGTGTCATGATTCAGTCAATTGATGCTTAGTGACATCCTCTACACAGCTTTCACTGGTATTTTTTGTTCCAGGTTACTCTTACCTATAAGTTCTATAATTCCAGAGTGAATATCAAGATCCTGAGTGGCAAGAAGAGAGTCCTTCTTTTGACTGTAATACTTCATTATAACGTCAAAAATAATCATCTTGTATGCATTCAGACTGCTGGGGTTGGTAGTGCTTTGAGGTAACTGCTGACTAACCATCACTAGGAATTGGTCAGGAAAATACTCCAAGCATTCAATTGCAGCATAGAGCCACCTGTCAAGCCTGTAGAAGGAAAAGTTAGTTGTAGTGCTTGCTATTTTTTCAAACCTTTTTTCAAAGGTTCATAGAATATTCCGAGTCAGAAGGGACACACAAGGATCATCATGCCCAACTCTTATGGGATTGAATCCACAACCTTGGTGTAATTAGTACCATGCTCTAAACAACGGAGCTATCTGGGTCCATTTAATCCTTCAAAGAAATCTAGATAGAAACAACTATGCAGGTATAGTCACATATATGAACCACAACGCTGAACTGGTTTATTAAGCAGTTTATGTAACTTATTTCACTACAGCACTTCAAGGACCTGCTCAAAATAAGCAGCTTCCATGTTCTTCCTGTGCTAGAGGCAATACATCTAAGATAAACTCAGATGAAGCTGCAATCATGCCAGACTGTCACTGACCCAGCAATTCAGCTAGTATTGAAAAACCAAACACCACCCCACCATTACTCCAACACACACATGGATAATCCACCAGGGCTAACCAGGGTGAAAAAACCAAGGGACTGGATCTTTACAGAAAACAAAAAAGACAGTTAGTTTGAAAAAAGAGAAAAATAAAAGTAGGTTAAATCCCAGAAGACTACGGAAGCAGTTTACTATATGACCTACTACAAAGGCATGAGTTTTCACAAGTATCTGTTGTCTGTGTGTCTTCACTAAGGAAAGAAAATGTAATAATAACCTGAAATTCAGGTGGATAATTCATTGTTGAAAGAAGCCAGAAGATCAGAGGAGAAAGTCTCAACCATGTTGTACAGAAGGAATATAAAATTATGGAAATGTATGGGGCAGAGGGGCAAGTACTTTTATATGAGTCTGGATGTAAAATAATTTGATCTGAACCAATGACAAGTTGCAAACATTATTTAAGAGCCACACAATCTTATTTTTATCATGGAGACGAGAAACAAAGATTGAGAAATTGCAGATAAAAACTGTATTGATTTAACAAAACTAATAATTCCTAAAGGCATTCACATGAGCCTTGACATATTCATTAAAAGTAAATGCAAGACAGAGATTAGCCTAAGTACAGTAAACAGGAACACTACAAAACTAAGAGAAGATTTAAGGAAAAGAGCACTGACAACGTGCAGCCACTTTTGCTTTTACATTCTCATTATATAAACATTCCTCAGTGCTACAGCTTAGTTTCTCCTTTTCTCTTGCTAACAAAAGATGCCTTATTGACTTTGTATCTTCCCAGCACCGCCACCAGGAACTGTGACAAACAAACAAAAAGCCTCAGAATAAAATTTTTCAAGATCTAGTATCTGTTACAGAGACCCAAGAGTAAAGAATCTGGTCTAGAAACTATTAGTGTTTACAACACTTGAGGTTAAAGTTTTAATGTTTACTTAAAATGCTCAAATGTCCAACTCTAAACATATACTTTTTGTGAAATCACTTACCACCTCTGAAAAGAAGTCAATCACATTAATGCCACCCCTTTCTACAAGTATACAAGCATAACGATGTCTATTTCTTCACTTAACACAAATCTTTGATCAAGAGTAAAATAAAGCCTTTGGTAACAAATTCATTTTATAGATGTATAACTTACTCGGGCAAGTTTAAGCTACACGTAACCTCTCTGTCCAGGAAAGTATTTGAGATAATCATGTCTTCTTCTTTGCCAAGACTGTCTGATTTTGTCTTCACTGAAGACACCAAGATATCTTCTAGAAGGGGAACATCAATTAACTGCAGCAGTCGTAGCAGAGTTTGCTGTTTCCAGACATCTTCTATTACTGATACCATAAACAAACAAAAAACCCTCAGAAACAAGATCTTATGTAAACAGCTAACCTGTGTTTTTACTCACTCAAGAATCTTTTAAGTATTCAAAGAAAACACAGTAACAGCATAGTGTGAAGTTGCTGTGTTGGGTAAGAAGGATCAAAACAGGTACACTAAAAAAAAAAAAAGTCTCCCCCATCATATTAGGATTCAAAATAATCTACTCTAATGAGTAGAAGAAAAAAAAAAAAACAAGTGAAAAGCAAAGGAATCATATAATAAAGATAATCTTAAGACCTACTTCCTTCTGAAGTAGTATTTGCATAAATAGCACCATTATGCAAAAACATAACCCTGCTGTGTTTCTTTCTGTTTAGCTACTACATGCCCTTTAACACTCATTTAGATATTTTGTCATTAGTGACAGGTTAAATTTAGGTCTCTGTGGAGCATTGTTTAACAGAAATGGAGCACTCACTCCAAGACACAGTGAAGAACAATCAAGTTTTAAAAAGAAAAAATTCCATCCTCACCCCCTTTTGAAAGCAGGCGAGTTGGTTCATTAACCGTGATCTTTGGAGGTAAAGATGCATGAACATATATTGATCGAAGAAGCTCCTCAACCCTCTTTTTATCAGCTGCTTCCAATGCTAAGGGGTTTGAAAGTGTTGTGTCACACTTTGTTCTGCTTAGGGAGTGAAAAAAAAGTTAGATATATAACAAACACTATTAGGACACATTTGTCTATTACTTACTAAATTGTTCTTAAATCAGAACTTTAGGCCTTCATTACATCTGGAGTCTATCCTGCTGCTGGAATTCCTATCATCCACATCTGCTTTGTGGAAAGGGGAAAAGATAGTGATTCCAAATTCTGTTTGCTAGTTCCACTTCTTTTATCAGCTTTCATAACTAGCTCATTCATGCTAATTCTCAGATTTCAGCACAATTGATTCCAAAACCAAATTATTCCTAGGCTTATGCTACTGTGCCAGACTCTATTCCAAATAACAAAGGGCAGATCAAAGCACTTTACCCAAAAATACCTGGTAGCATCTACAATTTAGGCATGACGTTTCTCAGAACTGGCAAAGATTTTTCAGAAGTCTCCCAACACTTGGGTTAGACAGACACAACTTCATCTACAGGTAATCCTCTTTAACTTATTTTTTAAAAAAAGAGAAAAATTAGAATAGTTCAGAATAACTCACTTGGAATGTCTTTTTGTTTTCTGTTTGCAGATTTGCTCAGGAGATAAGCTTTCATTGTCCTTATTCTTTCTTGGAAGAAGAGGATCAAGACTGCTGTTTACAAATCTATAGAGACTACTGTCTGTGTCTTCAAATTCTGTTTCTTTCCCATTCCTGAATAAGTAAAGCTTGGCTCCAGCTGGCTCAAACACTTTGTGATCCATCAATGCTTGGCATACACGGACTCCCTTCAGCCGAGAAATATCATTGCAGCTTAGGTACATGCTTTGCATAAGATGGCTCAGTACTACATCAACAGCATTGGAGCCAGTGAAACAGTTTCTATATGTTTTCAGGTGTTGTCTACGTCTTTTGATTTCCACTTGATTGTGAAGGGCATGAATAATACTATTCCACAGCTGAGTTGCTTGAAAAGGACCATCGCAATCTGCAAAATATTTATATGAAACTTTTACAGAATTACAAGCACTTAATATTTAAAAAAAAATTACACTGTGATTTCAGTTCTGTATCTTTAAAAAAAATTCAGAAATCAGCCTAATTTTACAAAGACAAAGACAATATTTCGTGACTCAGTCCTTCTCGTAAGTTGACTCACACCCACTATGGTAGAGTCAAGAGAACAAGAATCCACTAAAAACAGGCGAGGAAGGTTTTTCTGTTGTTGTTATGACCACGCATACTGTATGTATGTGCTGTGGACACACACATTAAATCATTAGAGAATCACAAAACAGCCGAGGCTTGCAGGGACCTCTGGGGTCCATCTGGTCAACCTCCCTGCTCAAGCAAGGCCACCCAGAGCTGGTCGCCCACAATCATCTCCAGGCAGGTTTTTAATATCTCCAGAAGTGGAGATGTCCACATACGATATCACAACCTCTCTGGGCACCACTGAAGAGAGTCTGGCTTTATCCTCTTTGCACTCTCTCTTTAGATCCCTGCAGAGAACCCTCCGAGCATTCTCTTCTCCCGGCTGAGCAGCCCCAGCGCTCTCAGCCTCAGCTGGGGGAGGTGTTCGCCAGCCCCCAGCTTCTCCTCACACATCGCGCCCAGTTCAGCAGACGACAAACGAGTGTTTGCAGTACATTAACCGCGCCTACCTCCCGGTCGGAACACCCAGCCCAGCTCCACGCCCAGCCCTGCCAGCGGCGCCCCCCGTAAGCTCAGCTCCAGGGGTACGGCCGGAGGAAGATCCTCTCCCCCTGGTCAGCTGCCGAGCCGCCCTAGCCCCGTCCTGCCCGCCGCCGACCATCGGCCCCTCCCGCGGCACCGGCAGCCAGGGGTGGCAACACAAATAGC
>VWZW01002784.1:2428949-2602740 GCA_013397115.1 Edolisoma coerulescens
GGGCGACGGGCAGCCGGGCGCTGCGCCGGCAGCTTCCCGCGGGCTCAGGTGAGAGGCCGCGGCCCGGGGCGGGAGCGGCTGTCCGTGGCCTGGTGGCGCTGCGCTGCGCGGGGCGGGCAGGGTCGGCCGGCTCCGTTGGGGGCGGCGGTCTCGGGTCCCGGGTGCCCGGCGCCGAGGGCTGGAGGGGACGGGTCGCCCCGGAGGCTTGATCGCCACGCGGGGAGGGTCGGGCGGGGACCGCTGAGCTGCCCGAGCCGGCGGATCGGGTCACCTGCCGCCTGTGGCCGCGGCCGCCGCCCGGCCCCCAGCGCGCTGCTCCTGGCTGCCCCGCGGAGCAGGGAGCGCAGGCACCGGCCCTGCGGCGCAGTGCGAGTCCGCTCTCGCTGTAAATAACAGTAGATACTTTGTCCGGGAGGACTGGCCCGCAGGAGGCTGACCTGGGGTCTGTGCAGCGCGCGGGCTGGGTTTCACCTGTCACCAGGCGACTGACAGACCTCGTTCCGTGAGGTTTTGGTAGGGATTCTGCTGAAGCTCAGTACCGAAATGGTGCGTGAAAGTTAAGAAGGTGATGTGCGGCGAGAGTAGCTACACCTTGCACTGTGCTTCGTTGCGTTTGACCCTCTCGGGTTTTTTGTGACAAATGCCAAAGATTGGTTGTGCCTGGAAAGTGCTGGGGTTTTGTCCTTTTGTTTGCTATGACTCAGTTGCTTCAGCACGCACTTCTTCTGTGAATTGATCCTGTCTTGGGGCAGATGGATAGGATGCGGTTGGGTGGCGTGAAGTAGCTGAGCACCAGCCTGCTGTCTTGGTTCCCCAAGAGGAATCCCGGCTTGTTGTAGTTCAGAATAGTGGTAGTGTATGTTGTACTGCTGTACAGTGTGCACCCGTAGCCATACATCAGATGAAACTATGAATTAGTTTGAGGATTAATTGATGGCTTTGCATTATGCAGGTTTTTTTATATGAGTGAGAATTGAAAAATGGTGGACAGTTTTCATTTCGGAATTCAACATTTTGAATGTTTTGCCTCATTTCTTAGTGCAGTGTTGATTGTTGCTTACTACCTTGCTAAGTGATTGTTCTCATCATGCTGCCATGTTATTGCTGACATACATCAGCATAAAAACCCTTACTGGTTGTGAGGGCCATTCATGAAAAGAACATATTGAGCATTCAGAATTTTTTAGGATTAGTTCCAGGTTTCATGGACTTGGTATCGGTAGCATTAATATTACTCATGAAATTCAAACAGGAAGAAATCAGTGTTCTTAAACATTTATTGCATGTCCTGTGTTGCTTGTCCAGACAGTTAATCTTCAGATACTGCACTTGTCTCATTTTTTACCTTTTAAATTGAAATGCAAATTTAATTGTGGATGACTGACTTTATTGCCACTTGGTTATTAATTTTTTTAGAAATACTAGACCAGTCTTAACTGAACAAATGAGTTTTCCTACAGTTGAGAACCAGACTTGCATATTTCAGATGTGGTTAACTTGTCCTGATTTGTGGTATTATAGATACTACCCAAAATAATATTTTTGGTGGGGCACTGATTTTCTAGGTACATTGTTCCTGTTAATATACATAAAGTTTTTATTGAAGTTGGTGATAGCAATTGTTTTTATAAAGCAAAATACACTATTTTAACTGATGGTCAAATGTTGATAAGGGGATTTCTACAAATTTATATTTAGATGGATGTAAACTTTAAATCTCATCTGCTTATGAGAAATAAGTTTCTTGGTACTCCTTGCTCAGAAGCTAAACTAAGCAATAGTTTGCCTACCGTCAGGATGGAGAGGAACAGGTTGGACAGGGTCTACCAGGCTTGAATTTTAAATTCTGACACTTCAGATACTGGAATGCTGTTGACATTCTCACCTAGTAGCTTTTCCAGGCTACTCACTGCAGTTAGTCTGTCACCCACAGCAGAGGGCACTTCTGATTTAATGAATACTACACCATTTTTCCACCATCTGTGTAGAGAAGCTTCCTTTCAGATTTACACAAAGGAATTTGAACATGCATGCACATGCATTTTCTTTGTAATATTTCTGCAGTTAATTTTGCAAAGTGTTTTATTAGTTTTGAGAGTCCTAACACAAGATGGTGTTGCATTGGTACTAGAGAAGATTTGATGGCTGGGAGCGAACAAAACAATGGAAAAAGCACATGATCTAAACCCAAATAAATTAGATTTGGGATGATCTTAAACTCATTAGGATTGATTTTATAGTCTTTTAGCATATAGAGTTTGCCCATAGAATAGCTGCTGAATAAAATCTCTGAGAGCTGGAAATGCCTATAGCTCCTTTTTAGAATAAGCCAGGATCCTTGTTTGTACCTATTTATCAGGTTAATGAAAAGTTCCTTTATATAGGGATACTAGCCAGTGTCTTCCTAGCAGTTTGGTCTAGGGCTGCACAGTTAGGACCTGCATGTGTTTTTCCATATCATGAATCATAAAGTAAAATTAATTCCTTGTAATAATAAAATGTCTCACACTGAAATAAAAGTACTTAATAAAGGAATTCTGTGTTTCCATAATATATTTCAAGGTATGTTCTCAACAAAACACTAACTAGATACCAAATAAGTATGTAGTTATTCTTAAGATTGTCTTGTTGATCTGTTTTTCTTTAGATTTGTTTCTGGTTTTGATGGATACTCATAGACAAGGTGTGAACTTTTCCTGTTGGGGAGGCAGTTTATAAATCCTCTGCATTATTTGATTATTGTTTTCAAGAAATGGTTGAACTTCTCAGTCATCACTTGCTTTGTTATATCCAATGAAGAACAATCAAGGGATTCAGAAGTTCCTGAAGAGGAATAGAAGCAATGACATACAATCCCATAGGCATGCCCCCACAGATATGTGTATGCAGTGAGAATATATATAACTGCAAAGCCCTGGTAGTTGTATTTCAGTATTCTTTATGTGGGTTGCTCCTGTATCCCGTTGGATCCTTGCTTAGAAGTTGCAGTTTTCAACGTGTACCTTTCATTAACAGAAATTGAGAGGACTGTGAAAAGTTTCTTTTCTTGTCTTTGTAGGATAAGACATTGGTGCACGGTTGAAACCATGGAGTCCATGCTGAATAAGCTGAAGAGCACCGTCACAAAGGTGACAGCTGATGTCACCAGTGCGGTCATGGGAAATCCCGTTACCAGGGAATTCGATGTGGGGCGGCATATTGCCAGTGGGGGTAATGGTCTTGCTTGGAAGATATTTAATGGAACTAAAAAATCAACAAAGCAGGTGAGTTACCAAGTAAAGACCTAAGTTTATAAACATTAGGTGACAGACTGATAGGTAGCAATTGGTAAGTGGCAGTTAAAATCCAATTAGACAGAGTAATGTTAAGGGTAGTGAAAAGACACCAAGAACTCAGCACTATTTAAGTACATTGTGCTCAGCTATGTAAGTGGTACTTGCTTTAAGCCTTCACTGTTGGAGAAAGAAGTGGTTCTGCATTCATAGCATACAATTCAGAACCAAGATCAAGGATTCATCTGAGTTAAAAGTGATCTGACAAGAAGGAAGAAGTTTGCTTTAGTGTGGGTTGGTTCCCCAGTTTTTTGCACCTTGCACCTTTTTTTTGGTAATAATTCTGGCTTTTACAGTTTAAAATAATCATGAAGTATGTCATCATTTGTTGTCAGCAAAAGACACTAGTTTTTTGCTCAGCTACCTTACAGAAATTGAGTGGTTAGAAATGCTAAGTCATGAGATACTGTAACAGGAAAGCATGGGACAGAGGAGGAGGTTGTAAAGGAAGTTAGTTATGCTTTCCCTGTGCTGCTTTCAGATCAGTATTGTTCCCTTTTAGTTTCCTTAAAGTATTAGGGTTTAGAGTGCTAATGTACAAACTTTTGACTCACTTGAAGTCCCATGTATAAATGAATACTGTGACTGTGACTTCAGAAGAAAGTTTGCCAAAAACAGAGTTTAAGAATTGTTATTATAGAAAATTATTTTGTTACACTGGAGAAATGTGAAAAGTCTTTTTTCAAATCTGGGGAGGAAATACAATTTTGAAATTGTAAATAGAAGTGTTAATAAATTATGGTCTTTAGTTAAACTTAATTCTGAAGTGATGTGAAGTCACTTAGACAATGCATCAGCTTGCTGCACAAGTACCAAAAAGAAATGGACACAGAGGAATAGCTTTGGAAAACGTTTATACAATCTATTAGATGATAGGCAAGTAAACAGTAGCAAATAGATAAGAAATACAAAGAATAAATAATCTGCAAAGAATGTGTGGTCTGATTCTGTGTGGCAGAGTCTGAATAATGTTTAATCAGGTACTTTTGCCATATTTTCAAGCATCTTTTTAGCTATTGCAGAGCTCTGCGCATCTTTTATTTACTGAATTTACCCAATATACCAGTTGATTAGGGCTTTTTTTTGGTCTTACTCAGCTATACAAAGAAGTGATAACATTGGAAGTATGGTCATTTTGATAGGTTTTATACAGTCTATGTGCCCAGTAAGCATTTGACCTGTAGCAGGTGTATCTTTAAAGTCTGGAGAGTAGTAGTGAGATTCTTTCACTGGACAGTTGACACAGAGTATGTGTAACTAGGTTTCTGTTGATCATGTTTTTCAAGCCTTGAGTGGGTGTTTTGACCAATTACTTTACAGAGAGTTAGTTCAAGTGCTCCATGTGGTCCTGCAGTATCTCTGTAAACCCTGACTAACATCTGTGCGGTTGTGTGCCATCATTAGCAATTAAAAATACAGTAGCAGTTGTACTGCGTGGAATTTTAGATGGCTGGTGTTTTGACATGCAGTTACCGTTGATTATTAATATTACCAGTTAGGTAACATCATGTCAACATTCACTTTGCCATTGCAAAACGAAACTGTGCAGCAATCCGGTTTATGCTGTGTTGTATTGCAATATACCTGTTCTTTAATATTATTTTTTGTTTCTTTCCCATGTACCTTCTGAATGTTCTTTGGGCTGGCTGTCATTTTCCAGGTGGTAGCAGTCACTTTTGTGAAGTGTTGCACATATTTGCTGTATTACAAGTGTGTATATCTAACTTGAAGCTACAAGCTTTTTTTGCAGTAAGTGTGTATTGTAATCAGACAAGCAAGATGTAAGGGCTTAGCTACCCATGTTGTTGCCGCTTTACCACAATACAAGTAATAGTTTAAGTCATTGTAGCCAGATAAAATAGCTAAATTTGGAGGTTTTGACATTACAGCAGTAGATCCCATTGGAAATCTTTGTTTTCAGGATTATTTTTGTTCCTATTTTGAGTCAGTGGGCGGTTACAAATATTCCATCTCTGGTGACAGTAGATATCTATGATTTTATTCTTCTTTTGTGAATTCTGCCTGGTTCCTGCCTTGCTGTTCTTCTGGGATTTCTGAATGGTTTTTTTTTATTACTTTTTTTAATGTACCTTGCCTTTTCTTGCTTACTTTGTAGGTGACTGAGTAACAGCCTAACAGAATGTGAGGAAATTACTTACCTGTGTGCATATGTTTATCTGGTGTTATTTCATAGCTGATTTGCTGCTGTTTGTTTGAAAGATTTATGAGTCACTCTGGTTATAGATAGGTGTATAATTTTACAGTATGTGTTTCAGCTCATCTTGAATTTGTTAACTTGGACTTCATGCACTTATATTTTTTCTGGCATAATATGGCACTTGTCCCTCTGCTTAGAAAGTGCAATCATAAATAGATAGGGTAAGGTCACAAAGTACTTGCCAGCTCAGTTGTAAAGCTAGCAGAATTCAGAAGGTGATGGTTTGCACTTCTAAATTACTGTAGTTGTGTTTAGCTTTTATTGTGATAGTACTAAATGGTAGATAGGTAAGTCAACTTTCTGTTGTTTCGGCTGTGCAAGTGGTAACTTTCAACTTATATCTTCCTGTTATTAAAACTTTGAAGGCTGATAAATTTTTGAAACTGAAATAATAGTTATATTTTATACCTTATGACTGAGAGAAACTCATGGCAAAGTAAGGTTATGAAAAAACACTGGCAAGCTTATAAAAAAATAAAACCCCCAAAAGGGGGAGAAAAATCTTTTTCTGGCAAAAGACCAGAGTAATACTGGAGCGCATTCCAGTATTTTAGTTCGGTGACTATTTTGCTTCTTTCAGTGGGAGGCCATGGTAAAATATCATGTGTTTGTATATTGAGTTACGTTTGATTTTTCATGTGAAATCTGCCTGAGTGCCTATAGGTAAAATATAGGACAAAAAAGAGAGGGAAAACAAACAGGGTTTCTAAAATCAAGCATTTTTACTGCTACCTTTAAATTTCCTTTGATTTTATGTTCATGATTTAGTTTTTAACATGATCACATTTAAGATTTTTTTCCATGAGAGCACTATATCAATTCAGTTCACAGGATAGATGGTGAACTGTATTTATTAAATTTTTTTTTTTTGAGTTTGGATTTTTTTCTGCTTTTTTCTGTGCTGTGTCATTATTTCTTCACCCTGTTTAAAATGTTAGGATTTGAGTTTGTATAGTATTCACCACTAGAGTGCTTGAATGTTTTACAGGTTTTGTTAACATAGTTTCTCGTTATCCAGTGAGATGAACAGGAAGAGATATTGTTGTTCCATTATCATTACATTTCCACATCTTTTATAATCTTTAATTTAGAAATAATTTCTAGTCTGGTTTGCATCTTTATTGACACACAAACCCAGTGTGTTTTTGAATGCTTGCCTTCCTTGTAGGGTCAGGAAAGAAAATGTAATATGCCATGGTTGTCTGGTTGGAAAAAAAATATTTCTCTCTCTTTTTCCCCCTTTCAACCTTCTCTTTTTTTTAGGAGTTGCACTGGCTAAGATAGGAGCAGGATTTTCGCATTGTCTTTAGTTTATAAGATATCTATGTGGGTAAATAAGGACACATATTTTAAACTGTCAACATGTGTTTCAAACTGGTGCATGTTTCATGAAAATTTCAGGATTGCAAATAGTCTGGGAGGATGTGGCAGGCGGACCCTGGCCAGCACCCACACAGCTCCTCACTCACTTCCCTATCCCTGGCAGGCCAGGGGCAGAAAATAGGAAGAAGAAAAGCTTTGGGAGAGCAGCAGAGAGAACAGCTGTGTGAGCTGCCATCAAATCCACCATCTGCTCAGCCTAGTGGTGGCTCTTGGACAAAGTAGGAAGATGAAAGTATTAGGGACTCTGAGAAAGAGATTGACTGGTGGAGGCACACCCTGCCATACCTTGGACAAATGGACCCCCCCCTCCACATCACAAGGAGCAGTGGATCCCCTGCTGTCTCATCACCAGGCGAAAGGAGAGGACCTTAGAGATGGAGGGAAGTGGAAATGGGTTTCTGCTTGGCGTGGCAGGCAAATTCCCTCCTGACCTACCTCACCTTCCCTAAGACAATAGGTGTGAGGCCCTGAAATCTGAGGACCAGGGAAATGAGAATGTGGATGAAGGTTCTTCCAGGATGGAGGAGTTGCCTAGGGCAGGGAAGCCTCCCACATCACAAACCTCCTCAGTTAAGAAGGCAAGAAGTTTAGTAGTCATTGGTGTCTCCCTTTTGAGAGGAATGGAGGGCCCAGTATGCTGACTGGACCCCATCCATGGGGAGGTGTGTAGGCTCCCAGGGGTCTGGGTCAGGGACATCACGAAGAAACTTCCCAGTCTGGTGCAGCCCACTGGTTATTACCCACTACTGGTTTTTCCAGATGGGTATCGACAAAGTCCCAACAACAAGGCTACAGAGAGTCAAGAGGAACCTAATGGCCTTGAGTCAACTGGTTAAGAATCTGGAGCACAAATTGTGTTCTCTTCTGCCAGTTGCAGGGAGTGAGTTTAAACAGACCATGCAGGATTGCAGCAAGCACCAATAGAACTTACTTTGAGCAATCATAAAACATTCAAACCATAGCTGATTTAAATACTCACTTTCTGATTCTTTTCACTTATCATCAAACAGAAGTTTTTTCAGAAGTGCTGTCTTAGTTTGAAATTTTGTTGGTCATGTACCGCTCAGTGTATGTCTTCCTGTTATTCCTGGATATCCCCTGTTATTCTTCTTCTCTGCCTTGTGCTGATGTTTGATCCATCACACTTCAGAGCTGGAGCAGGGAGCCAGTATGGATAGAAACAGGAAAAGCGTACTTAGTTGAGTTAGTTATAAATATTCACCTGCTAACAGCTTAATGAAAACAGCTAAAAACCAATTGTTTGTGTATTGGGCTGAATTTCGTGTTTTGGATAGCCTATTCCTAGAAGTTTGTAGGGGTTTTCTTAATTAATAATGTAGCTGTTCCTGTGAGATTTTAATTAGAGTAATGGATATAAAATGTGCAGTAAAAGAGCAGATAGTTCCTCTTGGGACTGAAAGCTGTATTTTCATATTACTTTGTACTGCTTTCTAACCTTTATTATTATTCATAATGCTGTTCTAGCAGCATATAAAAGTCTGTTTCATGATAAAGTTTTTAATTCCTTTTTTTATTAGTTGATACATTCCACATTAATGACTTTCCAGATAGTGATGTAATCTAATTTTTATTTTACATCAACCTCTCTAATTTCAAAGTTTCACATGAATTACTTAATTTTCTCCTGCTCCAGTTGCAGAAGTTGGAGAGACTTTCTCTGTTTTAACATTTTCGTGACTTTTTTTACACATCTTTAAGCATTACAAAATTCTTGGTGTTCTATAATGTGAATGGTCTGATCAGATTAATAGATTACGGTGACTATTTTGTCACATCGTAGTGTTTTGGAGCAGAACACTGAGACAGGACCTGGTTTAATAAAGCACCACTTGATATATATATATGTGTGTAATGCTCAATGACTGTAAATATATGTAGAATATTTTAACTGTTCATAGCTGATAAAAATGCTTTCATCTCCTTAAAATCAAGCCGGTTTCTGACTGTGGACCTGCTGCTTTGTCACTGTGTAGGTAGGGGTTATAGTTTACGTATTACTGTTTACACAATAAAGGAGTATTAGTACCTTAACTCTTAAAACATGTGTTTCAGAGTTTATATACAGTAACCTCTCCCATGACTGGGACTAAGTAAAAACAACAAGTTTCTTTGTTTGGTTATTGTATTAGTGGGATTGTACTGTTGATTCAAAAAATACACTTGGATATTTGTGTATAGGCTTGGGTTTTGGCTGTGTTATATACTGAGTGAATTCTGTTGCTTATTTGCAGGAAGTAGCTGTTTTTGTCTTTGATAAGAAGCTGATAGACAAGTACCAAAAATTTGAAAAAGATCAGATTATTGATTCTTTAAAACGAGGTGTTCAACAGCTGACTAGGCTTCGACACCCTCGACTACTTACTGTTCAACATCCATTAGAAGAATCCAGGTAAGCTGTAGTAAGGTAGAGAACAGTTATTTTTAATCATTGTTTTGGTATTGGAACTATCTGGAACATTCAACACATACATCTGATGCGATTCAAGTTTACTGTATTTATTCATATGGCAGTGGTATTCACCCCACCCTCATATTTCCCCCCCTCCTTGCCATAGAATGCAGTTCTGGTGTGAATCTAATTAATAATCTATTGCTTGATCTTAGTCCAGTTGCAGCTATAAGGCTACACATGACACTTGCAGTGTGAAAACTTGGTAGTTTAATTAATTTTGCTTTTAAGGAACTCTCAAAAATTGTTTTCTTTCAAAAAGTTATTCATACATTTTGTTCCACAGTACATGTGAGATTAGGGATTTTTGGTGAATTGTATGTGTTGTAACTACATATGTGTTGAAAAGGTCCTCAAATGCCAGTCAAGGGAGACAAAATTCAGCATGTTCTT
This sequence comes from Edolisoma coerulescens, assembly GCA_013397115.1. Classification (NCBI taxonomy): domain Eukaryota; kingdom Metazoa; phylum Chordata; class Aves; order Passeriformes; family Campephagidae; genus Edolisoma; species Edolisoma coerulescens. Next base: position 2,438,746 of record VWZW01002784.1, read on the forward strand.
CTAGTGCTTATTTGATTTATGAAAGGTTGATCACTAGGCACATTAACTGGTTAGTCTTACAGATTTATTGTTCAGCCATAGTGATAACAGCACACTAAAATATAACAAAGAAAATCAAGGTTTCATGTTAAAATAGGAAGCTGATCCTGATACTGCCAAAGAAGATCATGAAGGTTTTAGGATTTTTTCCCCAAAATAGGAAGGGGGTTGGACTAGATGATTTCCAGAAGTGCTTTCTAACCCCAGCAATTCTGTGATCCTAAATGGTAGCCTGATAAGGATTCATTATATAATGTCCTTCCTTTCTGTGTTATCTTGAGTTTTTCCAAATGGCTTCCAGGAGCCAACTGTAGGAATGCTTCTTCGGTGCCTGCTTTGAAACAGATTTCTTGGATTAAATTGCACTTGCATCTTGTTATCTATCTTTCCTCCAGTAGTAAACACATTTCACGTTAACAGGGGTTCAAAGCTGTCATTGTGCCTGTGGTTCAGTAAGTCCCTTACAAAGGCCTAAGGAAGATTAATTAGGTAGTTGAAGACAGCTCTCAGTACTCTACAACAGTAAATAAACTATTACATGCTAAATGGCCTACGATTATCTCAAGTTATAGTGTATGCAAGTGAATCCCAGAGCATACCTCAGGCTTCTTCCTAAAATTGTCAGTTTTCCAGTTGACTCAGCAGCTTTTCCCCTGAACTTCGCCCCTCAGAAGAAAAGGCTAAGATAGCTTTAAGAAAGCTTTGGTGTTGTTCTTGTGAAACATTTAAGCCTTTTGAGTGAAACTAACAGTATAGTTACATCAGAATTCTTCTTTGTGAGTTTTTAGTAATGCCTTATGTGTTGCTTCAGCTGTTTTTCACTCCATACTCAGCACGCTCAGCTGCTGGTAGAAACACCAGAAGCACAAAACCTGTACAGTTGCTTGCTGTGCCAGAAACTGATGAAACAGTTTTTGGAGGAGATTGATAAAAGAAAGGTTTATGTAGAATATTTGAGTCTGTAACCTTGTGCAAGCATGCTGTAAGATTGCTTTAGAATTTCAGGTCTTTCCAGAGTGCTTATTCTTGAAGAAATCTGTCATGGGATTCTGGCTAGACTGTACCTGGTCTCTTTTTTTCCCTCTTTTTTCTTTTTTTGTGTTTCCCCAAAGTAACATACAGTTATAATGAACTGCTTGCAGGTTACCCATTATTCCTCCTTTATGAGGCAAATGGATATTTGGTGTACGTGGAGGGCTGAAGTAGACATGTAAAGAAAAGCCATACCTTTCTGACCCTAGTGTATAGATAGTTTTTCCACTATTAATGGAATGTGTCTACTACAAATTATTGGTATTCAACATAGTTATGTTTAATATAAATGTACATAATACATATAATGATGTATTCCTCTTAATCGGCATTTATATAATGAGTAACTCCTTATTTATACTAAGTATTTAATATGAATATATTTATTTATAAATGGTCTTGAATTCCATTAACAACACTGGAAAACAATATTAATTTATATTTAACTTGTTATTGAAAAAAAGGATAAAAAAACAAATTGAAAGTTAACTCATAATATCATTGTTCCCCTTTAAAAATAGTAGTAGTGTGAATTGTCCCTGATCCTTTACTAGACATTGCATTTGTTACATTGTTTCGCTGTAAAAAGCATATGCATTTTTGGCCATCACTTTTATTTTTAAAGTGTTTTTATTTTATTACTCTGAATTTCATTTTGATATTATCCAAGAAACTGTTAAAGCAGCTGCACTGTATGGCAGACATCAGCTTCTCCAATATTCTGCTATTTTAAGTAGGTTTACCGCATCCTTCCAATACTGCGGTTTGGGCCCTTTTTTAATTAGCTCCTAAAGTAAAAAATAAACAGCCATCTTTTTATTCCCCCAAGACAGCAGTAATCCGAGAGTTCGTGTTATGGAAACTACCTAATAACTTTTCTTTAGGTATTTTCTGTAATCTGCGCCTTAACCATAACTAAATGGATAAGCTCTGTGGTAAAGTTGAAGTCAGACTGAAAATAAAGGACTTTGTCATTCTGTGTTCTGGTGTTTCCTTGTGATTATAACAGAAACAATTTTTATAGCCCTAGTCATATTAATAGAAACATGAAAGATATGTCATTAACAGAATGGTAGGAAGGAAACCAAGCAAAAAAATTCTGTCAGATTGGCTGACACTTAGCATTCAATGTATTTGACTTTTCCATTGTTTTTCCTTTAGAGAGGCAGTAGATAAAACTTAAAATCTGGATGAATGTGTTCATCCAGAACAGAGGTTTGCATGTTTCAGCAGCCTTCCTTTGCTTCAAAGGTCAAGCTTGTTAGTTATTGAAATACTTAAAAAAATATGTGGTAGATTCATGCTGGGACATTGTGTCGTCTAATATTTTTATGGAATGATCAAAAAGTTAGGCTCTATCTTCTTGCCTATCACTTTATATTCAAAAATGTGTCTTTGTAACTGCTACTCGGTTTCTGTGTTCATACTGATGCAGTAGTGTTCTTGTGAATTAATCGCCCTTAAAGCAGGTATGTGTGCTACCATCCAGGTAATGCTTTCTCAAAAAAGCTCTTTAAAACAATTAAGGAGTGAGTTGCAATGGCTGTCCAAGGCCTCCACCGCTGTGCAGACCAGTATGAAGAAATGGATCTTCTTTATATGGTTACAAAGAATAACTCTGTCTGTGTTGCATGAAGTTTGTGAAATTGAGACATATATTGGTTTCAGGACCAATTTTGAAATTTGAAATTTTGAAGCACAGTGTTACAACCGGTCCAATTTATGTGTGGAAGTTTGCTTCATCAGTGCTTTTCAGACACAAGTGACACAAAACTGCATAAACAAGACCATTAGTTTTTCATGAAGAAAAAAATCAGTAAAATAATTTGAAAAACATGCAAACTGTAGTTCGTATAACAAGTGTATTTGTGTTTGCAGCTCTTCTTCTCTCTCAGTTGGCAAAGTAAAAGAATATTCTGGTTCTCCCTTATATTAATTTAGGTTCTGATCTTTGTCTGACCACATTAAGTATTGGTTCAGTCAGGGGCATGTTGGTTTTAGACATAGGTGGAAGTCTGATTTTGCAAGTTTTAATAGCAGTAAGAATTATTTGATAATTTTTGCTGGATCAGGACAAAAAAAGCATAGTTTTTAAAAAAAATTTTATGAAGCTTTGTGTGAATCATTAGTGATTTATGTGAATGTTAGAGAATAAAATAACTTAATTCTAGTAATTTTTTAAACTGCAGATATTTATGTGCTTCTCTTTAGTATAATATTATAAGAATTCAAAACGTGGAATATAACATGACTTTCGGTAGCACCAGGTGCTTTGGCAATGTATAATATGATGTTTGTATGGTTCTTTATTTGCAGTCAAGAGATATATTACATTTATGTACAAGAAATTTTTTAATGCATTTCCTATACAGGGATTGCTTGGCATTTTGTACAGAACCAGTCTGTGCAAGTTTAGCTAATGTTCTTGGCAGCTGGGACAACCTACCTTCTCCTTTACCATCAGACATTAAAGAATACAAACTTTATGATGTGGAGACCAAATATGGTTTGCTTCAGGTATGGTACAGGTTGTCTTTATAATTTTCTTCTTTTAGTATTAATGATATTTTTTTTATAAAGTCTGTAAACTGCCAAAGTTTTGTCTGCCTGTAGTACATCAAATAATTGTGAGGTTAGTGATAATAGTGCCCCGATCACTCTAAGTGTAAGAGAGGATAAACATTGGAAGCTCTAAGCTGCTGCTCTTTTTTTACTTGTTCTACATGTAAAATAGAAAATTCAATTAATTTTTATTTTCCATGTAAACATCTATGCTACAGCTGTCTCTTCCATATGTGAATCTTTTCTTTACATTCTGTGGAGAACCATTAGCTCCCAGGTTTTGTTTGGTGAATATGTCGATCAACTTTTTAAAGCATTTTTGTTCTTCTGAAATCATATTGTGGCCTGAGGGGAGAGGGGAATGCACCACCACACTTGTGCTGTGATAGTTAATTGACATTAGTAATCTCACCTGCTGATTACCCATCTGTGTTTAATTTCCTTCATGCATAATTTTTAAGGCATAGGCTAAAATAGTGATGAAAAATTGTTTCTTAGTTAACTTCAGAATTCAACTGTGACAACAGAATTTTTGTAAATGTGTTACAGGATGTTTGGGGAAATATTTAACCTGAAATAATGATCTTTTATTAACAGGTTTCTGAAGGTTTGTCATTTTTGCATAGCAGTGTCAAAATGGTCCATGGAAATATTACTCCTGAAAATATAATTTTGAATAAGAGTGGAGCATGGAAAATTATGGGCTTTGATTTTTGTATCCAATCATCAAATCCATCTGAACAGGAGGTAATAATCTTTATGTTTATCATCATTCAATTTCAAATTCAGGTCTTTGTCTGAAACCAGTTTCATGATCTTGCATTCCGGTATAGAATCACTTATTTAATAGTCACCTCTGTGTTTTGTTGGCCAAAAGTTAGAACATAATGGCACAGGTCTGGATTGAAGTGCTGCGTTTGATCGTCTCAGAAAAAGAGCCTGAGTGGTCTCAGTGGAGTCACAGTAGAGGCTGGAGCCTGCGCCACTTCTGCTCACCTTCATGCTGGATGATACGCAAACCTACCTAACTTAGTGTGTTGCATCTACTCAGTACCTGGCTGCTACCTCCTAAAATGAATTCCATCATAGTTCAAGTTTCCCCATTACAACAGTGCTTTCATTTTACATTACACTTCCCAGCTCTAATATTCAGACATAACTGCATCAGCTAATCACTCTAAGCTACAGACAGAGATTCTTAACAGTTTTGCCTTACTCTGATTCATAATTGAATTTGAGAGGCTTAATTATTTTTTGCTGCTTGAGCTTCTTATTGAAAATGGTCTTTAAAAATCCTTGATAAATGTACTTTGTTTTACTTCTCATACTTCTCTTGTAGCCAAAGTTCCCTTGTAAGGAATGGGATCCAAACTTGCCATCCTTGTGTCTTCCAAATCCTGAGTATCTGGCACCAGAATATATTCTCTCTGTGAGCTGTGAGACAGCCAGTGATATGTACTCTCTGGGAGCTGTTATGTATGCAGTGTTTAACAAAGGGAAACCAATTTTTGAGGTCAACAAGCAAGATATTTATAAAAGCTTTAGTAGACAGCTGGACCAGGTATTTGTTCATTTTATGACTATTGATTGTTGATTTTCATATTTGAAAAGTTATTATTGTAAAATAGGTTTAAATATTGAGAACACTGTCAGTGCTCCAACATAAACCATCTGACAATGGTATCTTACCTCGCATACTGTTGTTATAACAAGAAAAAAAAATCGTAGCAGAATATGGGAAACAAAAATATGTCTAGAGGAGGTTACGTGTACCAACTTCATAAACGAAAAATTACATTTTTCACCTGGTTTCTCTGTAAGCCTGTTGAATGCTGATCTTGGGAAATAATGCTTACCTGTTGGGGTAAACAGTATGAAACACATGGCAGTGAATTACCTATGTAGGACCACAGAAGAGTTAGAGTGATTTGATCACTTGACATGGCAAGTTGGTATCCACTTAGCTGTCACTATTTCACATTCTTTGTGGACTGTGAATATTAACAGCAGACAGTGTCACAGTTAATTGGATCAGCTGACATACTGTCTGTTCATATGCAGGTTTCCTTTGTTGTAACTTCTTTGGGTGCCCATTGCCATAGTTGTATGTACTGTCTTTTAATGTGTGTAGACAACACCTCAGATCATGACATTTGCCTGTTTAAAAATATCTTGTCTGTGTTCTCTGATAACCTGAACTACAATGGGAAGTTGAAAAAAGAGGGGTGGGACCTAAAACAGGTAGGCTCTTTGGAAACAGAGGAGACTATGAGCAATCATTTAAAAGGGGAAAAGGGAGGGATATCAAAGGTGTGGATAGGGAAGCCATCAAGAGAATAAAGTGTAGGCCTGTTGTATATTGGAAATAGTTATATGCAGGGTTTTCTGAATTCATGGTGTTTATGCTTGAATTACTTACACAGCTGAGCCGTTTAAGCTCCAGTACTCTTCAGAACATACCCGAGGAGGTGCGTGAGCATGTAAAGCTACTCCTAAATGTAGCTCCAGCAGTCAGACCAGATGCAGATCAAATGACTAAGGTCAGTCCATGGAAAATGCAGTAGCCATAGGAAAGAGAGAAATTAGTGTTTGATTTGTAGAGCTATTTTGAAGTGTTTTCTGTTAATCATTTTAGTTGAAATGTTAAGTATTTTTTAACCATTTAGATATAATGTTAGTTGATGCCGAAAGTTGTCCTTGTGCTGACATTTATTCGTCTTTAAAAAGTGAGGGCTGAGACAGAATTTAGAAAAATTATTCAGTGCAACACTGCTTTATTCCTTTCCATACAGTTGAAAGCTTTTTTATGCTATGTTTTTATACAATTCCATCTTTAGAATTATATCAGAAGGATTTGAAAGTGAGAAAATTATAAGGGGCGATAAATGTAAGGATTAACTTTTGGCTTATGATTTTTGATGTATTCCTTAATATGCAGAAGAATAAAGTATATTCAGAAATTATTTGCCCTAACAAAGCAAAATTTAATTGCAAGTAGGCTATAATGTAAGTTTTAATTTGGCAAACTGTTGCTCCTGAAAGTAGAACTTAAAGCAGGGTTCTTCCCTTGTCTTACACCCCATTTTCTCCAATCTGATAGCCTTTCAGGTTCCTGCTTATAGATTTGCTTTGCTAAACAATTCTGTTCTTTTGCTGTGATGTAAAAAGATGGTATGCAGAGATAGAAATCAGTGTTTTAACTGTTGAAAGAAATAGTGGGTGAAGAAGGGAGAGGGAGCAGGTGATGGTTTTGTCCACCTATATGCTGACAGATGGGAGTGAGGGAATAGGCAAATATTTCTCAGGTATCAACTCAGTTGTCTGAAGGACTGCAACAAACAAATCTGTAAGTGGTTGTATTAAGCAGTATAGTTTTATAAAGATGTTGAGTCTCTTTTACCAAATCTACACTGCACACTGAATCATAGGATAGAGATATCAGAGCTTCCAGGGTTTTCTGGAGTTTCCAGGGGTGGGAGCCAGATGTGGATGACCTAGTAGGTAATCCTTTGTTGTAATATAAAATAGCATAATTATTCCTAGGAGAATATTTATTTGAAGTTTTTATTTTTCATTACTTTTTTTTGTAAGCAACTTACTGTATATGAAATAATTTTTTAGCTTAGATACACATAACATGCATGAGTTTTTGAAAAATGCTAGGAAAATTCCGTTTTAATAATCAATGTGTATCTGAATATTATACTACTTGATATGTAAGAATTTAATTTTCTAATTGTTAGTTGCAGACATGTCATTGTAAAGGCTTACTGTAGTGCTTTGAAAAGGTAGATAGATGATGATGTTTTGGAATTATTGTAGCACTGTCGATGTTGTCCCCCTCCAGATCACAACCTTTTAATCTTATTTTTAGATACCATTCTTCGATGATGTAGGAGCAATGACGCTTCAGTATTTTGATTCATTATTTCAAAGGGATAACCTGCAGAAATCACAGTTTTTTAAAGGACTACCAAAAGTTCTGCCAAAACTACCTAAGGTATGTCTGAATGATGTCTTGAAATAGCAAGTTTGAAAATATGTGAACATCTGTTAGCATTTTGACTCTTGGCATGCTGGACTTTCTGTAGCATTGTACCATAATAGACTGCCATAAGACTGTCAGAATAGAGTAGAAGGAATTAAAGGGAGATTAGAACATACTTATTGTGGAAGTATTCCTCAGCAATCAATAATACTTTAAATGGAAAATGGCAAATAAGCCAAATAAGGAACCATCGTTTGTGTGTCCTGTTGTAGTTCATCCCAATTTGAAAGGGAGTTGTCTCCTCTCCACTTTAAAGGCTTTCCCTGTGTTTCCAGATGCCATCATAGCTCTTTGAAGCCATTTTGCCACCTTTTTTTCCTATAAGATTGCTTCAAGTTTTTTCATAGCAAGGCAGTACTTTAAAGTTGAATGATGCAAAGTTTCCTTCCCTCAGTAGACTAAGTGCTTTCTTGTGCTGGCAGTGCTCAGAAATCTCAAAAGCAAATGCCTGTCATTACATACTTCTGCTGTGTGGTGTTAAACACTATGTCTAGACTGGCTCCTTTTCCTTTAGTGGTATAATTTAATTTACATAAGCTGTAATGCATATGTGATAGAAAAATAGTGTTAGTTTAATACATAATAGAATGACTGAGCTTCTCAACCAGTGCATTAAATTTCTTTTTTTTAAATTCTGTTTTGCGCTTCACAGTGCAACATTCAGACTCCTTATTTAATACTCTAATTCTTTTAAATTTAGTAATCTTTTCCTTAGATCAGAAACGGTGGCTGCTTTGAATTTGGAAATAGGTGGCATGTATTTCACCTAACTTTACACAGCCACTGATTGACCTAATCAGTGTCACAATAGGTCATTATTTTATTTTTTTTTCTGTCTTGAAAGTGTATTTTATGAGGGAAGTGACTCTGCCTTTGAACCATATATTTCTGTTTATTGACTTCAAAAGCATTTAAGGATGTCTAATTCTGCAGTAGACATCCACAGTTTAAGTATCTGTTTCATCAGGAGAATGCTATTTAGGGAATGTACCTGGAGTTTTACAGGGAGGTATAGTAGGATTATGTGTTTGTTCAGTGAATGATGGGGTACAGAAAAAAATTACTATTTTGTAGGGTTTATAGGGTCTTTTTAAGGGTCTTGAGGGTTTATAGGGTCTTTTAAAGAACGCATATAGGGTAAGGTTTTCATAACTCGTGTGTGGCTGAAAGTCTTATTTTCTGTACAGTTAGTTGCTTTTTGTTGATCTTCACATTGGTAACATCTTCATTTATGTTTTGAGTGCAAACAGAAAAGTAAGCAAAGTAGCGCAGTGTAAATTAGCTACAGCGTACTGTGCAAATAAGAGATCAAAACTGAAAATTATCTCTCTGCTTTTTTGTAAATATCAGGCTAATACAAAAGCTGCTGAACTGGCACAATGGTGTCTTACTGCAGTGCAATACAGGATTCATACTTGGTTTTTTTTTCTTTTAGCGCGTTATAATTCAGCGAATTTTGCCTTGCTTGACTTCTGAATTTGTGAATCCTGATATGGTACCCTTTGTCTTGCCTAATGTTCTATTAATTGCTGAGGAATGCACCAAAGAAGAATATATCAAGCTCATTCTGCCTGATCTTGGTCCTGTTTTTAAGCAGCAAGAGCCAATCCAGGTATGTTAATATTACTCATATTACAATTTTTCTCTGTGATGTTTTTTTCCCCGAAAAAATGACTAATTGTTCTGTTTCCCTTTTCCAGCTTCAAACACATTGCCCAACCTGCTCTGTAATTGTCCAGTCAGTCTTGGTTCATACAAAATAGATTTTTCCAGGAAATGCACAAAGCCTCTACCTCTGCTTGTTTAGATGGATTTTCTGAGGGTATATTGCATTTGTAGATCAGATGAGATTTGCAAAAAAGGTTTAATTTACCACTTGGTTTTGGTTGATTGTAGAAGATATATTTGTAGGTATTTTAACACTTATCTGGCCAATCTGAGCAGGGTTGTACAGTACAATGTTTGCATATATTCTACCAGTAGATGAACTTGGGCTTTTTTGATTTGTTTTTTTTTTCTTGTATCCACATTGGTGACATTGAGATCATGGGGTGGAAAAATTTTAATTTTGACACTCTCTTAGAAGTGCTATTTATTCAAAATAAGAATGGTATTTATTTGAGGACTGTGTAAAAATTTGTGAAATTATTTAATTTTTAATTTGACACATGTAATGTGTAAGTAAAATATGTTGTTTTCCCTGTTGTTTAAATGTATAAAAGTATTAAGACATAATTGTTACTGTAAAGGAGCAAAAATTTACATCCTTTTGTCATCACCATGTGCATGATGATTCCTGAGAAATCTGTCACTGAGGCATTGTGCCTCCACAGATGAGAGACAAGTGTGCATTCCATGTAGCTCACTCCTGTGTACCATTATTTTTCTGCAGAGCACTTAAAGGGCAAGGTAAACATAGGAATGAACAAGCAGACCTTTTATTTCTGGGTTTCAGAAAACTGGACCAAAGAATTGTCATTATACTGAGGAGGCAGGGAAGGCAACAACTGTGTAACTGAGAATACCTCAGGAAATTTGAACTACTTAATGCTGTTTATACTCGGTACACTGAAGCTTTATGTTAGTTTTGTTCTCTTGAAAAAAGTCAATGTTTAACCAGCCAAAAGCCAGGGAACATCTCATTTGTGCTGTGTCATCCTAAAAGGTAACACACTGTTTTTACCGACTTTAGTACTGGATTTGTGACACAATCCTCGCTGCAAAAAGTTTGTAGCAAGGTTACAAATGGAGCATAATGGACACAAAAGCTGGTTTATGTCTTGAGAAATGAGGGAAGCAAAATATAAAATTGGAGTCATAAAGACAGAGCTTTGCAAAATTTTTCTGTGACTATCCAGACACTATTAAATTCTTACGCTGGTATTTGTAGTGCAAAGTGCTACATGGCTTATTCAACTATTATTTCTGTGGTCTTTGTAGTATGGCAGAGTTTAGGTAATATAGGTCATGTTTTCAAAGGTAATAGATCAGGAATTCTGGAAAAAAATACAGAGGTTCAGGGTGCCAAAGGATAGAATTCCAGGTCTGACTAACTTTGTACAAGGCAGAAATGTCTGGTTTCTGTGTGTTTGTAACTCCTGGAGAGGGACATTCAGGGAAGATGCCACTGTTTCTTCAAAACACTCTTTCAAGATGTTACAGATTTGTATGAGGGGCCTGTTGCTTGACTTTAGTAGGATATATAAATTAGGAAATGGATGTATCATAGGAGAGCTAATTCAGTATGAAGAAATTGTTAGCTACGTTCACAATGTCTTTTTGTGAGGGAATTCATAATATGAAAATGGCATATTTAGTTAAATTTACTCTTGGGGTTAGTGCGGAGTTGTGTGCTATAGATTAACATCCTAGCTTACTCTGATATAGCTTCCCAGACAAACCCTTAATTTATATCTACAGGATTCCATAAAGAGTTAGTGTAGGATGTGCTGTAAATTCATCTTCTGATTCACTACACAGAAGTGTACCCTGTACTGGGCTCTGCATTAATGAATGAAGCATTATTACTTAGAGTGCAACTGCTGTTAATTGCTTATTAGATGGTGTGTGTGAATCTGTGACTGTACCATTGTAGTTTTTACGTAAATAGATAAAAGGTATCAAATATGATCCTAGAAGCTTAAAATAAAAGGTGTTCTTTGGAACAGTATGTACTATGTTGTAGTTAAACGCAGGTAAAGAGAGATCAGAAATTATACAGCTTTATCTTAGTCAAAAAGCATTGACAGCCAGTGTAAAGAGCTGAACTGCTTCTGTGAAATCTAAATTATTACATAGTACTTGGTTCTTACTTTAAAGGAGATTTTCTAGTTGTTAAATAATAGGTTTCATTCATGTCCATTTCAAATTTGCAAAAACAATCAAATGTATTTCTCCAAAACTATAGATTTAACTAACATAGAAACTGTAATTCCACAATATTATAGGGGTGTTGGATAAGAACAGGTGTTAAGAGCATGTGTAGGTTTCAAAAAGTCAAGTTTAGGGCAAACAAAGATTCTATATTGAAGACAACTGTAAAATGTATCTTTAAAACTGATCTCATCCATCTCACCCTGATTGTCCCAAATATGGGGATATTGCATCAGAATCAATGGAATGAATGAATGAATGAATGAATGAATGAATGAATGAATGAATGAAAGAAAATTCTGTGTGTGTGTGCAGTTTGGGAAATAATAGACATCCGATAGGAAAACATAGATTAACTGCAGTATAAAAATCTATTTTTCTTCTCTGTAAAGGAAAACAAATAAAAGGGGAAAATTTGTAATGTGGTCTTGGTACATTTCTACTTCTACACTTCGCTGCTTCTTTTTATTTGACATACAACCACTGATTGCCACGTATTTTTAGACAAAAATTTAAGTCTTCCTATAAAGTACTTGGCTTTTTGTTCTTAATGTGATACTTTTCAACGAAATTTATCCATCTAGTTTAACCTATTTTCTAAAAGGAGTCTTGGTATCAATGGATGCTCAGTGTCCCCTTTAGCACCAGTCCAAGCTGAGATATGAATCTTACGAGTTACATAGTGCTCTGTATTTGAGACTGAGCTGGCTGAGTGACTTAAAATAGTGGTTAACTTTTAGATGGCTAAGCCTAAGCAAGATGGATCCCACTATGCATATGTGCTATTCTAGTGTTATTTTTTAAGTTAATGTGATGTGAATATTTTGTTTGAGATTTTTTATTTTGTGATACACAATTTCCGTGTTAAATAGAATAAAGGTATTTTTTGTCCATCTGCTAGCCGTAATATTCTTTTTATTATGTCCCCGTTTTGATTTTAGACAAATGGAATACAGCTTGTATATGTGGAGTTTTGATCAAGTGCTTTGAGGACAGAATTTGAGTGGTAGTTTTTTGAAAGTTTAGCTTTTTCAGCGGTGATGGGTGTATAAAGATTTTCTGTGGGTGTATTTTAACAAACGACAATAAATAGAAACAAGAACTGTTTACACGTTCTTGTAAATAGAAACAAGAACTCCTTACTGAGCCATTATGATTTTTTGTTTCAGAAGGGTCAGTCTAGAACATGCGTATTTTGTTTGATTTGTATTTGCTATTTTTAAAATGCAATAACATGTCAAAGTTTTTTTTGTCTTCCATGCCTTCAGGCAAGCAACATGGTAAGTGATCACATTTACTGAGTTATAAGAAAACTTCTGAAGTTTTTTTGATATGATGCAACATACTTTAAATTGGAAATATATGCTTTGCAGTTAAAACTTTTGGCTTCTGAATTGTCCTCCTTTTAATAGATATTGTTAATCTTCCTGCAAAAAATGGACTTGCTTCTAACCAAAACTCCACCAGATGAAATAAAGAACAGCGTTCTACCAATGGTTTATAGAGCCTTGGAAGCACCTTCAATTCAGATCCAGGTGTAGTAGTTACAGCCTTTATTTATAATTTCTTTTTTCCTCTTTCAGATGATGTGCCAACTTCTTGTGTACTCCTGTGTTTGTTTGCTTGGGGGAAAAAAAAAAGCTGTATAATATGCCTGAATGTTGAAAGAGATGAATGCTTTATTAAAGACATTTGTTTCTGGTACAGTAAAATTTAGTTCCCTTATTTTCCAGGAGCATAATCACTTGACTGTTTTTCTAATGCTCTTATCTGAAATTCTTACTAGCCACCATAGCAGAAAGTAGGATATGCATTTATATTTCACTGCCTGTGCAGCAGAAACTATGCAGGCATGTGTGCTCGTACCAGTCAGTGAGAGGTGGCTTATTCTGAGCTCCTACTGGCGAGAACATCTGTGCTGACAGTTACCTCAGGAGACCTGATGTGCTGTAAAAACATATTAGTATACCTTCTGGTGACATTTTCATGTATCCGTATTTTATTTTTTTTCTCCTTATGCTTTCTCTACCTTTCTAAAGTTCTTGTGGGGATTTTTTTAATCATTCAACTGCAATTAACCTCCAAAAACATTCAGGAGTTGGAGATAAAGAAACACAATATTTCTCGAAGGCGGTTTTGGATAATCAGATGTGACTTCTGCCTTTGCAAAGCCTTTGTAATATTAGGGAGAAAGGTTTTTGTTTCTAAGTACCTGGCATGAGTTTTTTTCTGCATCAGTATTTTGGTTACTGAGGTGTTTACTTGTGATATATACTTAGTATTACTGTCTCTTATTTTTGAGATTGGGCCGGAATTGTGTTTATTTTTTCTCTGTTGCTTAAGTATGGTTAATATTGACATGATATTTGATCTTGCAGTCTATCATTGTACCGCAGTATTATTGATGATACTCATTCAAATTTTCGTGATTTATGTAAGAGATTGATAGTTTGATGTAGTAAAAGCTGGGTTTTATAGAAGGGTGTCTCATGAAAATGCAAGATATTCTTGCTGTTTAAATATTATGAATTTACAAATGCTCTTTTTTCTAAAATCCATTTTTGAAGGTTCTGTATACATACCATGATGCTTTATTATTCTAGCTATTTTTAAGTGAGTCTGATAGATTAAGGTCAGCTTAGTTGAACATATTTCCTTAAATATTTCCTTGAAAGGAAAGCTTAAGAAGACATTTCAAACTGACTGATTGAGTTATATTAGTACTAATTTTATAATAAATATGCATGTTTCTTTTTAAACTTGTGTGGATTTCTTTTTTGTAGGAGCTTTGCCTAAACATAATTCCCACGTTTGCCAATTTAATAGATTACCCATCAATGAAAAATTCATTAATTCCAAGAATTAAAAATGCGTGTTTGCAAACTTCTTCTCTTGCTGTGAGTATCATAGTAATGTTCTCTAGTCTTCAGAAAATGTTGTAACTTTTAATTACTTTGGGTTTACCATGTCATGTCTTTAAAGAAAAGCCCATCAATGTGTTCTGATTTCTTACTGAAATTTTTTTTTAAATACTTCTTGCAAGTGCAAAAGCACCATTTACTTCTTTACTCTAACCATTTTTAAAGTTGTTAACAACTTACCGTGTTAATAATACTGTAAAACTTACTGAAGTGGGTTCCACAGTAGTACACATTGACAGTGTTGGTCATGCAGAAAAGCCACGTTTTTGTGAGCATAAAAACAAGTGTTTTTCTTTCATGATACAAAAGCATTTTTTAACTTGTCTTGAATTTTTCAGTACAAAGGTTTTCTTATGAGTTTTGTAAAGTTGTTTTGTTTTTTTCTATAAATAAAGAGTTTGTTTAATTCTTACGATACTTCACAGGTCCGGGTAAACTCACTAGTGTGCTTGGGCAAGATTTTGGAGTACTTGGATAAATGGTTTGTGCTTGACGATATTTTACCTTTTCTACAACAAATTCCATCCAAGGAACCTGCGGTGCTCATGGGAATTTTAGGTAACTAATACTGCCAAGTTTCTCTTTTGTTTGATATTGTAAATCTGAGAGCTTTCTGTGTTATCACTGAACATGTTTGCATAGTGTATCCCTAAAATGACTATTAAAAACTTCCTATTTCTGGTTCTTGAGTTATGTCCCTGTTCAGTTACCTTATGTATGACATCTGAGCACTAGTACGGACATTTTTAGTCTTCAGGGCCTAGTGCAGTTCTGAGTACTCATTGCAGTTCTTGGGATGTGACACTTACATGAGCTGCATGCTCCACACAGTCAGAGAGGCTGTTTTCTTCAGAGTGTATGATCTGTTGTCTTTCAGATGCTGAGCTCCTGGCTGGAGCTTTTGAGATGTTACTGTTGCCTTCTACCACTCTTGCATGGCAGATGCTATAAATGCTACAAATCTGCTGTTCTTTACTGCAGGTTTTGTTAGTCTCATTTTGTTGGACATTTAGGCACACAGTGGTGCCTGTGCACAGGAATGGAACACAATCTGGGTGAGGTCTCACAAAATGATGAACAAAACCTAATGGCTTGGTACTTCTGGAGTAGGAGACCTCACTCCCACTTGAGCTTTCCTCCTGCCACTTGGTGCTTGCCTATCTCAGGGTGTGTGATTTTAGCAAATTGAATGGGCTTAAGGAGTCCAGATGACCAGAGCCACTGCCAAGAAAGAGGTGTGACTTCTTGGCCAAGTCTGGAAGACAGTGACCGTTTCTCTTACTGACACCAAAGCTGTGTAGACCAATTGTAACAGCTGAGCTGCACTGCTAATAACCCTCATTAAACACTGTACTAATTTGTGATGGCAGTATTATTTTTATTTGCTCAAAAGCAGCAAGAAGGCATCTTATCTGTACTGATTTAAAGCTGCCTGTTTCCCTTAATCATTGCAGCTTTGACTTATATTTGCTATTTAAGAAGAAGGGACACTATTTTTTTGCTTTAATTGTGTTAATCCTGAATTCTACTCAGATACAGTGAGTAAGTGAATCCTAATTTGGAAATGATGGGCTGAAATCAGTTTTATATACTCAGGCTCTTCTTTCTTCCAGAATCATAATACCATCCTTCATCTTTGTCTTGGTAACATCTCTGTTCTACTACCATAGAAAGTGAGGAAAGCTGCTGTGTCTTTTATGCTCGTATATTCAGTGTTAGCTGCCAGAGCTGGACTATTTAAGCAGAGGACTCTTCCTGTCAGAAACACTACAGAACGTGTGGGCTTAACACTAGGTCTCTCATGCCTGTCAGGATTCTTTTTTCAGTGACTTTAAAACAGATAAAGATTATGCACGAGTTCTGATCCTATGTGTAACACAGCCCCACTTCTAGGTAACAGTGTTTGTAAAACACCATCAGAGAGCAGGATGATAGTTAATCCTAGCTACTTGTAGTGTGCCAGGAGAGAACACATCCTTAGCTAATGCAGCTTGGTTTCTCAAGTGGCAGTGTGTCACTTTGTGGTAACTCACTTGCACATGATCTATCAAGGACAGATATTCTTAGATGATTGGCCAGAACAATACACAGACTAATACCTGGTTTCACAACTGCAAAATATGACTTTGGACGTCTTCTTGTTCTGAACTGTAGCAAAGCCTCTTGCTGTTTGTTGTGGGTCAGTACTTAGCCTTTCTGGTTCTCTTGGTCATGTTGGTCCCTCTTGCACACAAACACAGTGATTGTTCAGCTGATCAATACATATATGAGTGTGCTACTTCAAGTTTGTTCACATTGTTTACTAAACTTAACAATTTTTGCTATTTTGATGTTGTGTGTTAGGTATTTACAAATGTACATTTACTCACAAGAAGTTGGGAATTACCAAAGAACAGCTTGCAGGAAAAGTATTGCCCCATCTGATTCCTCTTAGTATTGAGAACAATCTTAATCTCAATCAGGTAGGAACATGACTGTTTTGCATGCTTTTACTTGACAGTTATCAGAGATTAAATTTAAACTGTTGTCATAAAAAATGTGTACATTACTGCATGTCTGTGTCTGTTGTAAAAACAATACCAAAACCGTTCCCAGTTCTACTGTATCTGTGTGTTTGAAGCTTATTTTTCAGTGTGTTTACCTGATCTGGTGTAAAATTTCATAATTAATACTGTCACCTTCCAAGTATCCTGCAAAAGCAGTTAGCTACTAATATAATAAGTATTCAGATAAAATGCTGTGTTGCTACGAAATATTGGGAAAGGGAATAGTAGGTTGGTTTGTTTGTTTGAAAATGAATCTGGTAATACTCATACGTGGGGGGTTTGTCTGCATTGTCCCATTTCAATTTTTTTTTAGTGGCCTGTATTTTTCTTGTTTCAGTATGCAGTCTGCTTGTAGTTTGGTATCTAATGCACGATAAAGAATGTCGATTATAAGTTATTTAAAAATCTGCAGCTTATCTGACATTATGTATTGTAGGTTTATGAGGTATTACCTGCTAAATGATACCTATCTGAATTCCATCACTGCAAAACCCAAACTTCCTATATATTTCTTTTCCAGTTCAATTCTTTTATTTGTGTTATAAAAGATATGCTCAATAGATTGGAAGCAGAGCATAAAACAAAACTTGAGCAACTTCATGTCATGCAAGAGCAACAGAAGTAAGTGTTAATTTTTGTATTGGAGCAGTAGTACTTTTTTGGCAAATGTTAGAAAACTCTAGCCATAGCAATAAAAAAATTAGGTTATTCTAAGTTCAGTAGTTGAGAATTACCTCAAATAAGCATAGTTGTGAAAAGATTTGCTTCTATGTGCTAAGTTGCTTTCCTGTAGTTGCTGAGAAATAATACATACCAGAGAAACATAAACATTGCAGCCTTTTAGAAGGCTGTGATTTTTTAAAGTATGCGGAGCTACTTTATGGAGTTTGATATGAGGTGAGATTTCTGAGACAAAACAATTTGGGATATCTGAAGTCTGGGTCACCCTGCTCAAAGGGAGAAATGAAGACCATGGGAAATGATTAGGAGGCATTTACTATTTCTCATAGGAACATTTGCCAGTCTCCTGAAGGCATTATATAAAAGTGGTGGTGCTCTCATAATGCAATTTTTCGGTATTATTTAAAGGCAGAAGAATGATCTGCGTTGTTAGATTAGTGCTGTGGATGTGATTACAAAGTTGTCTTTTTGTAATATACTCTGCACTGTGTAGATCCTTGGACATAGCCAACCAAATGAGTGGCTCTGAAGAGGCTAGATCTAGTGGTACAGGCAATCAGGTAAGCAGTAATATGTAACTTACACATAGAACATTGAAATTTAAAATTATCCAGTTGATATTTATGTAGCCTTAATTTCCAGTATTTCAAATAACGAAGGCTTTTTTTATTTGAACCTAAACAGATTGACAAGGTATTTAATAATGGAACTGACCTTCTGACTAGTGGATCTGATAGTAAAGAGAATGAGATGTCATCAATACAGAGAAAGGTGTGCTTTACTTTATTTTGTAATTCTTTTTTGTCCATCTGTCTAATACAAGGCTGATAGGGTTGCAGGAAAAGAGTGCGTGTAAATATGTACCACATTTAAAGCTTTAGTAGAAAAACTAACTGCTTTTGTATGGCACACCACTATGCATAATCATGTGAGAAGGTCCATGAAAAACGTTCAAATCATATCCTTCAATTTCCATGTAAGCCTTTCCTTGAAAATAGCTTTGTACAAAGTAGGCAGCAATTAGGATTATAAATTTGTGGTCATTTTCTTTCTCCTTAATTATAGATTTAAATGAAATTAAAACTTCACCACTGGATTTAGTGGAAAAGCAAAATAGGGATCCTTATGATAAAATAACAAAGAGAAATGAAGATACAATGTAGAATTTTAAGTTTCAGCAGAGACTGACTTTTACTGTACCTTTCAAAGTTAAGTGAAAACAGTCAATTTGTGGTTAAATACAAGAAGCAAAGGAAAAACACAGCATAACATAGAATACAAACTTCAACTATTGTGAAATTCTTTTCATACTAATAATAATGGAAATAGCTCCCCAGAATCTGTATATTTTACCATTTCTATTTCTAGTTATCTGAATCCTCTCACTAATTTTAGACTGAGGGGGAATGATTTAATTATTTTATCCTTCATTATTAACAAAAATAATCCTCAAAAGACTCTTGTGCAGTTTTAAAATTAAATTCTGTTTTCAACTCCATGGTCAATTGCATTTCTATATCAAGTTAGTAACCATATGAAAACAAAAACTGTGAAGAACACTTTTTCTTATGCCCAATATTAAGGAAACAAAGCTAAAGTGGTTTTGTTGATCTCTTTTATTTAAGATCTGCCCAAATTTCTCATTATGCTATTTTTAGTATTGTATTTATTTGCTTTAAGTACTTTCTAGCAATATGGTAAATATTATAATAGATTTCACTTATTTGCTTTCTCTTTTGTGTAAATAATTGTATTGTTTACCACATATTATTGAAACGAGAGTGCTATTATGAAATAAAAATACGAATGTACAAAATACGTATGAAAGAATAACCATTTTGTGCAACTTACTATCAGTACTTTCCCTTTTGAAGGCCTCACTTACACTGGAAGAGAAGCAAAAGTTAGCTAAAGAACAAGAACAGGCACAGAAACTGAAAAGCCAGCAACCTCTTAAGCCCCAAGCAACTACAGTAACACCTCCACTGAAGCAGGTGAGAGAGAACAAACAACTGCACTGCTTGCATTGGAGCTCTGATGCTTTTTCAAGGGCTATATGCACTTAATGTTTTTTCCTCCTGTGAGTCACTTTTGTTTTCTCTTGTGGTACAATGGCACAGCTGAGAAAAGCTAAATTAAATTTTCATGTGCTTTCCATTTGCATCATTAGCACTATTCTCCACTTTTTAAATTCCTAGAGTTTCCAAGGGTATCTTCATTATCAGAGGGTCATTGTTCTAGATAAGGAAAAAGGACGTATTAAGAAAGGTTTTTCTCTGAAGAGTTTATTAAGTAAATATATGAAGGATTTGGGGATAGGAATGGGGCATTTAAGCAAATAGTCACAGTAGTACTTTGTGTGTAGTCTTAGATGTCAAATTAAAGCTGCATAACAATTAGTTCTAAGTAGCAAAGCACAAAAATAATCCAATTTCTCTTGTGTATTATTACATTTCATGCCCAATCCATGCAGTGAATACTAATTTCTGAAAACTTAATGCCAGGTCTGCAGGGATAATGATAAAATGTTGTTGCTGGAATGTCTGTAGAGGAAAAACATTTAACTGCATTTTATGTGTTTTGCAGACAAAAGACTTGACAGATACCTTGATAGATAATATGTCATCTTTGACTAGCCGTCCTATCAACCAAGCTCAAGTTGCATCTTCAAACAGCTTCTCTTCTGTTCCTTCTATGGGTGTTGGGATGGGGTTTTCATCACCCATTGACAACACAAAGAGAAATATGACAAATGGACTAAATACAAATATGGGTTTTCAGACTGCTGGATTCACTATGGGAGCAGGTCTCACCACTCAGAATTTCTTCAGTGGTCCAAGTGCAACAGGAGCAACCAAGATGAACATTGTACCACCTGCCAATATGCCAAATTACAGTCCTATGAATGCTGCATCTGCAGTCTCTCCACTGACACAACAAAACAGACCCCCAGATATGTCTGCTTTAGATAATCTTTTTGGTCCTCAAAAACCCAAAGTTAGCATGAAACAGTTGGCTCAGCAGAAATCAAGCCAGTGGGTTAATCAGTTTGTGCCACCGCCAGTGTCCCCGAACACGAGCAATACAGCCTTGGGACCTCAGATGAACATGATAGGACAGCCGGGCTTTGGCATACAGGGTAATCCTTTCTTTTCTCCTCAGAACTTCGCACAGCCAGCAAACACAATGACAAACAGCAGCTCAGCTAGCAATGACTTAAAAGATCTTTTTGGGTAAAACGTTTTGTTTTCTTCTTTCAAACATTGATGAAATTTGGATCATGGGTAAGCTGATTAACATCTTGTTTTGATTAGTAAAAGCATGACGTGGGGCAACTTTCAACCCAGCAAAGTAAAGACTTTTGGACAGGAAAAAAGGCTGATGTTGCATTCACCTGGTACTGCAGTGGAATTGTGTGAGTGCAAAGTCATCTTACATGCTAAAGATGTCTTGTCTCTTTACCAACATGAGAGCGCTGAAGGTAGGATGCGTATATTCAACTGAAAAAGAAGAAGTATATCAAAATTATTCAGAGGTGAACTCAGTCAACTCCTATGAAATTTCGTACAAAATTTTGGTTTTAAATTCAGCAAAAATGCTTAGGGGATAATGACGCTAGTGGATGCAAACCTGGAGAGTTACTCATGTTGCCTGGATTTGAAACGAGCTGTTATTTTGCCCTATGACAGTTTGCAAAAAGAAAATTCTTACGCTGGCCCAAAAATTTTGATCACCAAATTATACAGAGAGAACTCTAACCAGTAACTGTGGGCAAGACTAAGAAGGGAGCATGTTTTGACTTCCTTCTCTCATGTAAGCTAATGTAATGAATGTGGTAGTAAACTAACAAGATTCTTCAGGCATTGTTCTAAAATGTGGTTCAAATTTGGAACAGAGTAAGAACGCTGCTTCAAAGGTCATGCTGGATTACAATCTCTTTTATAATGCCAGATCCTTGTTACAAGCCCCATAGCAAAAGCAACATACCACTTAAGCAGGATTTTAAAACACATGTGGTGATTTCATCACATTTACTATATATTCCATTGTTTTGGCTGACACGATACTGCTTCTAACTGATGTGTAAAAAGAATAATTACAGTTATGAAACCTCACAAAATGAATGTAAATGTAAAATTCACATGTTGACTGCCCCAACTGTGTAACTAAACACGTTATATAGTTATACAGAAATATCTTGAATTAATTAATAATTTTTGGCTCAATTGAGAAGATTAAAAAGGATCGCCTTTTACAAGTTGCACAGGGTTGTGTGAAAAAGCAGACTGCCATAAATTGCCTTGACTAGAGTGAATTATTTCATTTTAATTTTGTTTTAAATCAAGTCCTTATGAAGGATAGATTGACATGAAGTGATTTCTCAAATACGGATTTGTAAGATCTAGAGTATATGATAAATACACAGGTATTTCAGATCCTTTTTATTGTATTACTCTAAATTCAATAAAGGTCTCCAGAAATCCAAGTAGTAGTTTCTTCTACTTCTCAGAAGGTGTATGTTCAGCTTTCCCATGATGGAATCTCTGCTCTGTCAGATACTACTGTTGGGTTTTAACTTTTTTTTTCGAAGAATTTCAAGAGCTTTCTTACCTAATATTTTGAAGACTATAAATGGTTATTTTGAGAAGGAAAGAACTAGTTACCTTTTTTATGGAAAGCCTACCTGCTTTATTTTTCAAAGCCTTTCACTGAAGAAACTCTTCTTTTATTTGCTGCTTAAGAAACCAAAGGGCCTTATGCTGTAAATATGTCTTGTATTTTGTTATACTTCCACAGTTCTAAGCAGTTATAGCATTAAGCATATTTCTTAAAGAATCCTGTATGTATTATAGCTGCTGCGTTAGTCCTGTTATTTTAAAATACCTGGGACCAATTAATTTGTGGTCTAGAAAACAATACCTAACATATTGTGATGCTTATGTGCTGTTAATACTCATGGTAAGCATTGTAGGTTATGTTAAAATATCTGTGTAAATTTGAATACAATACTAGAACTGTTGAACTATTTAAGTTCATTTATGGTGGCTGTCACTCTATGCTCTCAGTCACACTAATGTCTTCTTCTATGTCAACTCCTGAAAGCTGCGTTTGTTAGGGTAACCTAAGGCAAGCCGTTTAAGAATTACTTGCATCTGTATTCTTCTAAATTATTTGGAAAGTAAGTTTATACTAAAAGCAACATCTCATAGGACTCTACGATGTATTAAATTAATACATCTGTAGCAAAGGCAGTCTTAAAAGTCAGTGTCCTGATCTGGGGTTTCAGTCACTGATCTCTCTGGACGGGGGGTTTTCAGAACTGGATTTTGTTTAACCTGTTGCAGGGAAAATTAAGTGAAAAAAATTGATCTGATTTTATATACTAGACCTCCTAAACTGTGTGGTTTGGGGTATGTGCTTTTCGCATGGGCCATATGAGAATATAATCTATTTTGTAAAAGCAAAGTAAAAAAAAAAACCCTACAGATTCAAATTAAAAGACGCTCTTTTGTGAAGTGGTAATGCTATGGAATAAGGTCTTTATCTGACTCAAGCAATAGGACCTTTTTCCATTTATATTAGACAACACAATTTCATTTTCGCTTGTTTGCTGTGATTTTCTGAGTGCCCAGAGTAGAACAACAACAAAGAAAACTGGAAAGGGCGCTTGTAAAACCTGTAACAAAATCTTCCAGTTATTTAAAAATTAAAAAAACCCAACAAACTGTAGTTAAAATGAGCGAGTCCAGTCCCTCTTCCACGTAGATGCTTCCTGCTTAGTGTGTCAGGAAATTCAGTGTGTGTGAAGTTCTCTGATTATTTCTTCTTAACTTAAAGGAGAGAGGACTTGCAAGAGGTAAGCCACCATGGCCACGCGCGACTTGGCTCCTGCTACAATAGTTTTTCTTTAGGAAGCCTTGTCCGATTGAGCTCTCCACTTACAAGTCATCGTTGTGAGGCCCTGCAAGAGGCTGGAAGACTTGTGTTGTGGCCAGAGTGAATTGTTTGAGAGTAGCAATTGTGCTTCACATCCAAGTTGGTTTTTGGGAAGGGGGAAGGAGGAAGGGTAAGGGACAGTGTTACAAAATGTGGGTATTGCAGGAGCCTCCTATATTTGAACTTGGATGGAAAGCAGTGTAACATCTAGCTTGGCCTGAAGCAGAGGGTCTCATGCAAAGTAAAATGGAGAACACAGGTTTGAAATTGGTACCTGATTAAGAAACTACAAATGCTGTTAAGGAAATAGTAACCTGCTAAAAAATAAGTTCTTCTTTACAGTGCCTTGAGCAAGACTGTAAATTACACTAAATTTCTGCCCTTTGTATTCAACCTAGTCTAAAGAAAAAAATGTGCGAGCCTGTCGGGTTATATCATCACAGCACCCACTGTGCTCACCCACTGTGAGCATATCTTCATTCTACTGTGGAAATGAGAACAGGGTTGTGCTGAAGTGCCCAGCCCATCTAGTTTACATTCATTTGTAAAAGGGAGGTAAAGGGAAGGGAGTGAGTTCCTATTCTTTAAGTGATTCATCTATATTATATTTACTACAAAAGGAGAAGCTAAGTGAAAACAGCTGCACATCTTAAATACATCAGTTGTGCTTTGGCTACTCTGGTGTATGCTGAATGAACATGACTGCACCAAGACAGTAGTGTTTTCCATATTAGAGCTCTTGGTTCCATTTGGGTTTAAGTAGGGAACTCTGAAGTATCCTCTCAAAACTTAGTCACAGAAAGCAAAGTAATCCTGCTAGAGGGAAGGATTGTGTTAGGGGCTTGAAAAACCTTCTCTGTTTGGGCTGATGGAGAACCTTAAAACTGAGTTTCAGATTAGCTTAGAAACCCCTAGTTCTGACCCTTGAGAGAAACTGGGAGTGAAATGGCACAGGTGTCACTGGAGGAGGGAACCCATCTGTTCCTTTTCATCACACAAGTGGTGTGAATAAGGAACAGAACAGCCCTTGGAACCTGCTTATGCAGGAGGGCAGCAGTACCAGAGGAATCTTTTGAAAGGTAAAGGAATCCACCAATTATTTGGGAGATGGGGAGAGAAATTTTACTGGGAGCATGGGTAGAGTGCCCTAGTTTGTTTTCATGAAGATACAGTGTTCTCCTCACTGTGAATAAGAAATGTTGTGGGGAAGTTGTGGCCTTACACAGGTGTTGAGTACCCCAAGTAAAAGGCTGAATTTTTGGATGTGTAGGTGCACAACATTTCAGGCCTTATTCTTTAAAACTTTCATTTTCTGTTTTGTCTTTTTATCAACAACTGGTTCACATTTATGTGGAACCTTAACAAAATACCCTGATGGCCTTTTAAAGTAAGAAAAATGTACGTTGACTTTTGTATTATAACCTCTGTTGTAATGTTACCTGTATCTGTAGATAAGTGTGATTATATTATAGATTATAGGATTTTTTGATTTTTCAGTTCAACTGCACCAAAAAAATAGAGACTAAATGAGAAGTTAGATTTGAATCAAATTCCATAAAGCTTCCATGCAGGCTAAGAATTAAATGATACTTGTGTTATCTGTTATAAATATACATGCTTAGTCTGCCTACATCTGTGTGACTTGAGCAGAAAAGGTAAGTTTTTAAACATAAGTTTATGAACACTGTATCTTGCATTACAATGAAGTTTTTGGACTTTAGAGTGACCTTTGCATATTGATTGGGGGTTTTTTATTGGGGATGGGTGGGGTATTGCTAATTTGTGCCATTTCCAATGAAAGAAGAACAGGGAGGGGGAGTACAGAAAAAAAGTACCCTGTTGTATATGTAACCCTTTTTCTTTTTTAAGGGATATGCTGCATTTTATATATTCATTGTGAACTTTTCCTTTGAAAAAGCTGTGAGGAAACCTGTCTGGAGAATTTTACATGAGTCAGCTGATTTTCAAGTGAGGTTCTGCCTTGTTCCGTACCTTCCATTAGGTTTTGACTGCTTTGCAAGGACATGACACAAGGCAGTAAAACCTTGGATTTATACACCAAATCCTCTTGCCTTTCAGGCCTCACCCTTGTATCAACATAACAAATAAGCCCCGAAGTTGTATTGTCTTTTAAGTTCTCTGAAACAGGTCTAACTGCTGTACAGATTTCTGAGATGAAGCTGTAAATCACAATGTGTTATAGTGAACTCAGGCCTTGAGCGAAATATTTAATACTTGTTTATTTGTCTAATTGTACAGTCTCTGTACTAGTGGCAGTTTTATGTTCTGATTGTAAAACATTAAAATTCTCATGAGATTTATAAAGTGATATTGTTGTGTCAGCTGTGATTCATAAATAGAACTGTCATAGCATGGCATTAGTGTATATCTGGTTTATTGGACAGCTCTTCAAAACCAAAATTATTCTTGTATCAACTTTTAGATCAGTTACGTTGAAGCTATGTAAAAGGTACAGTGACAGTTTTGAGAAATACACATCACTTTGTATTCTGAATTAGGTTGCCTATGGAAATAAAGGAACTTTTCATATTTTCACGTTGGAAGGTATTTTTATTAAAAATTTTCGTTAAATTAACTAATAGTAACTTCTGTAGAAAACTCTTTCCCTGTACATTTTGTTTGAAATACATTTTATCCTACATACTTTTAAGCTCATTTCTTGGAGATTGCTGTCCAGACATTTGTAGAATGTAGTCACATATTGCCTTCATGCAATGGATAATAGTTCTGGGGAAAAGCTGCCACACCTGATGCCTCTGAAATTAACATTTACTTTTTCAAAGCCTAAGTTGGGATTCTGATGACACATAGTGATCTCAATTTGCATTTTCACAGCTCATTGGCCCAGAAACCAGTCATTTCTCTAAACCTGAATTTCAAGATACACTGCTTTGTAAGGTTAGAGTTTGCCAGCACTCTGAAGGAATGTAGTTCTCAGCTTTTTGTATGGTATAAATTGTTCAAGCACAAGACATCTGGCATCTGATCTGCTAGAAGCATCATTGTTGGCCAGAGATGGTGTGGGAGAAGAGAGTAAAATAACAAAAAGATAGATTCGGTGAAAATGGAAAGGTAGCATCAGGTGGTTTCAGTTCTCCCCTCATTTTCACTTGCTGAGGATGGCAGCAGCCCCGTTCCTTCCACAGCTGTATCCATCAAGTGAGCACAGTCCTGTCATATGCCAGCCCCCTGCTGAGAAAATGCCTGCCCTAATTTGCTCAGCTGATCACAGTCCTGATCTGACTGGTATGTCTTTCACCTTGGTAACCTCTGTCTCTCCATGTCTGGATATCGGTAGGATCTGTAACTTCTACTTATTTCTTAAGCAAGAAGGTTTCAAGTGCTGAAATCCAGATGTTCTGGGTTGGTTTGCTGTGGTGTAAAGTTAATGTTTTTATAAACTCATTAATTCAGATAGCCTGAATCTTCAAACAGGGAAAGCTGGAGATCTTTGCAGTTGGTTTTTCTTTGCCTGGAATCCTTTGATATTGGCAGCTAATTGTGTTTCATCACTTAAATATCTCTAGTCTGAACTTTGGATTTGTTATGCACCAGAACTTTAGGTTAGTCTTTTTTATATTAGCATTTGTAGAGCTGTGTTACCAGCTGGAGACCACTGCAGTTGCTCAGTAAGTTGAAAAATGGCTCATAGGGTAACAAGGTGGATTCTGATTTCCTGTGCCAAACTGACAAAGCAGGAATTCAGTTTATACTCCTATCCATGCACAAACCCAAGAGCAGCTAAATAAATACTAGTTATTCAAGCTCTAAAATAATTCACTAAGAATTCTAGACATAAAATTTAAACTCTAGACTTAAAAAAAAAAAAATCTTTTTTGCTTTGTAGGACACCTGCCTATGAACTGTACTATTATGGCTCTATTGCAGTTTCTTCCTGCAAATTAAGGCAGTTGTGGATGTGAAATGATTGGAAACTTAGAAATGATAGAAGTTTAATGACCTACCTATACTTACATACCAATTTTTTAAGGTCGGGGGTTTTTTTATCCATCTTTTGCTTTTGCCTTAATTATTATTTGGCCTTTTTTCATGGAATTTCTTAAAATGCCTCACCTTTTGCTTAACATTCAAAAGACTAGGTTTTACACTCTCCTGCAATAATCAGCTAAGGATGATCAAAGAAGAACCTCCATTTTTAACAACATCAATGAAAACATTGTCATCTCTTACCTGAGAACCAAGAGGTTTGGGAGCTGAAGTTATGACACAGGCAAAGGCATGTAGGTTTTAATTTTTTAATTTATAGATTTTAAGAGATTTGACACATTTAGTCACTGACATCTGTTAGAACTTAAAATACTAATTTTGAACAGATATTTTGCTCAAAGAAGAAAAGTTTATTTATGATTTTAAGCTGTCTCTATGTCATAATTTTTAAACAAGAAAAGGTTTCATTAAAGGTATTCTGGAGCTTATTTTATTCTTACATACCTAAGCCCTAGCCGCAGTTCAGCATAAGCACAACTCTCCCTTCAAGTCAACTAGAGCATATGTAGATTTTCAGCTCTTTTTAAGATAAATGTGACTGCTCAGTCATCCTCCCTCATTCCTTCTCAGCCCTTTGCAACTTCAAACCTGTTGCCCACTTTCAACCCTTGTTTGATGAAAGTGTTATTAAAATACAAAAGATAAAGAATTAATGTAAGTTTTATGGTAACTTTTGCCTCGTTACAGGGACCAACTTTGCACTTCAGGTGAGGGAAGGGCTGTAGATAGAGATAGCTCTGGTTAGACACTAGAAAATTCACGTGAGGGAAAGCCCCAGGAAGGCAGGCTTTATAAATTCTGATCTTCATGTAGCACAGCGTTTTATTTTCATATCCCACAGTTTTGGTTTCCAACAGTATTTAAAAGTAAAGACTTTTTTCATTAACTTCTGTCATGATGTTTTCTTTTAAAGAGTTCAGATCTAGGATTAGAGAAATGCAATGAGCTACATGCTATAATTTGGTGAATCAATCAAATAAGAGACTATTCACAATTGGGTATCACCACAGGTAGTTATTAATAGTGTGTTATAACTGTACTGCCTGGCATAGATTATCTGTTAAACATGGAAAGAAGACAATACCAAAGACTACTCCCCTTTAAAAAGTATTTTTCTAGTAAGAAGAAAAGGGAAAACACAAATTTGAAAAGTTGGAAAGACCTTTTGAATAACTTGTAACAAAAAGATTTCTAAAAACATCAAAGCAGTACCTTACTGATAGTGACAGGCTGTAAAAGGTTATGAGATGTTAATTTCAAAATTATTTGTAAGATATAATAAACTGCCATAAGGTGTCACTATAACCCAGGGAACTTTCAAATAAATGTCAAACATTATAGAAATATTCTTGTCTAGCTACAAGACTTTCCTTTTACACCTTTGTGAAAGTAAAAAAGGATCTATTTTTAATTAACAAACTGTATTGCTGTAGGCACAGAAATCATCATCAAATGTATCTGTATTAGTGCAATGGTGTAGAAACTGTCCTTTTTTCTTTTTGTGGAGAAACAGACATACTTCACATAGGAACCTTCCACATAGAAATGCTTTAAAAGCCCTCTCTCAGTGTAAGGTAAGAAATGAATACAGTAAGGAAAATTATAAATAGGAATTCTTATTTCCATTGTTGCTTTATATGTTACTAGTATGCTAGGAGCCACTATTTTTATTTTGTGTCCAACTGTGATCAAATGTCTTTCCTACCAACAATCTGATCACGAAGCAGAAATGAAAAACTAAAGATGAATTTTTTTAACCATTTGGAATTAATGCTGGTTCTACTGCAGTTATCAGGGAAACAAACGTAACATCTGAAAATTTGATTTGGGCTGACTCAACACAAAGCATTTTAACCCGGCAGGAAAGCATTCAGTTCTCATATATGGTAAAATAGAAATCAGGATTCTGAAGTCTTTGAATCCATCTTCATTTATGGCAGAAAATTGTAAATGTAAAGCCATAGGTTTCAGAATCTGAAGGACCAGATTGTACAAGGGTTTAGAGTAAACGATCAACATGGGATCCCAGGTCTTTTATCTTTGATGTCAGATGCTGTAGCTCTTGAAGGCTGAATTCCTACAGTGTCCTCTTTTTTATGTAATGTTACAATGACTTTTATAGGTGCCAATAGAAATAGGGTGTCCAGTACACCAGACACTATACAAATACAAAGGAAGAACTGGCTTCAGCCCAAAGTTTCATGCCTAACAATAGAATATGCTTGTCATCTGAGCGGACCTCTTAGGCACCACTTAAGGACATGGTTTAGTGGTGGACTTGGCAGTGCTGGGTCAACAGATAGACTCGATGGTCTTAAAGGTCTTTTCCTGAAAGAATGATTCCATGATTCAATGAAATCTACCAGACAACTTTTACCAAGGCCTTGTTCTTGGGCAAAGCATTGTCAAACTTAGAGTGCTGCAAACATTGAAGTCTGCCAACCCTAAGGCCTATGTGCAGATGCAACCAGTATTCATTACCTCTGCTTAATTACTTTGCTCCATTTAGAAGAAATGGAGACATTTAAAACTTTCAAAGAGAGTTAGTTTTGAAACATCAAAATGTTTTAATTCAATTTAATTTTAAGAAATCTTCAGTTAGGAAGAGAGGTCGCTCAGGATTTTCTAGCCTTTGAGCTCTTGGTAAGAGCTAAAACGGCAAAGTCATCTCGCCTTAATAAAAGAAGGTTCCTCCAGATAACGAGAACAAGCTGTGGTCCAAAAATCATCTCACAAGCACCAGGGATGTGATCAGATGGCCTTGAACTGAAAAGAAACTGATTAAAAATTGACAAAGTTATTCTTGTGTATTTCCACTGGAAGACCCCAGCAGCCTTTGGTTATTGTTAAGGCTGATTGCTCAGCACAAAATGAAGCATCTTTATGTTAATTCAGCAGAGACATCAAAAGGTTAAATTGACTTTCCCAGGATGTAAGTGGCAGGGTGTCAATTACTGTGATAGTTAAATATTTGTAAATAGTTCAAAATTTTATATTTTACAAGCATTGGGAGAAGTGGCTGCTTGCAAGACAATCTGCACATGAAATGTGTATGCTATTCAGTCTGCACTCAAACCAGTAGCAAAAATCTCTCTTAAATGTGGCAAAGCGTTTACCTTATCCATTATGTTGAGGAATTATCGGGAGGAGTAGCATAAAGATGGTTTTTCAAGCCTTTTCAACGAAAGAAATAACTAAAAAATTAGATAGCCTCTAGGTGTACATTTACTTGTACCTGTAGAAACTACTCTTCCACATAAGTTATGTTTATCACTAGTTCTGATATTTGCATGCTGGATTTTCTTACTCTGAATCAAGCCCTGTGTCTGCAAGGCACAGCTATTGTTAGGAAGGCACATCTCCTGTATGGGCACTTGACCAGTTTCAAGTTTTCTTGCAACTCACCTTACTCTTGAACATCTGAGGTAATGATGGTACATGAGCCCACAGCTGTCTTCATGCTGGTTTAGGTCTGTATTGGGTCTAAAATATAGCTTTAACACACTTACTAGTGGTCTTAGAGGATAGGAATCTGTAGTTTTAGTAGTATCTACAAGTTATGTGAGCGATATAGTTTTAATTTTGCAAAATATTTCTTTGCAAGTGCAGGCAAATGGTGTGTCTTGGACTTAGACTCCAGCTTGCAAGCAGTGGATTTACAATGAAATTATATAATACACTGTGTTTTGAAAAGGTCTGAGATAGCAAAAGAATCACAATGTGGTATGATTTCTGAAAAAGAAAATTAGGGCATAGGGTTAAAACAGGAAAGAAAAAAGTAATATCAATGACAACTGGGTCCATAAGGTCTTATTAAGGAAGAAAGAGTTCCTCAGCTGATGCTCCAAAATGTGTGCTGGGATTAGTCACATAGGTATTGCCATGGCCTCACCCAGAGTATCCTTGTTGGGAATTGGGTAGTGCCCCTGTGGATGGTGCCCCAGCAGGCACAGGGCACTGCAAAGCTGCTGTAACAGTCTCTGCAGCAGTGTTTTGGAATTCAGGTGGTTTGCTACTCTGTGAGCCTGAGGAGGAGGAAACAGAGAAGCAGCACTGCTCCTGTCAAGCTGCCTCCCTGCAGAGAAGCAGAAGTGAGTTTCTAAACACTTTCTTTAGACCTTAGAGAAAGGGTCAGTGAATTTCAAAATGGGCTACTGCTGCAGCACTGCAGAAGTGCAGGCAGTGAAGGATTGCAAAGAGTAAAGAGGAGGGAGAGAGGACACCTGCTGTGAGAAATGTGTAATTCTGTTAATGGTGAGGCAGGTGTTATTGCTAATGAGAGACCCCTACACCCACGAGGGGAATGTACCCTGCCAGGGGCCAGCCAGGATAGATCTCTGAGGGAGCCGCTTGAATCAGTCCCAAATGAATGAAGGACAGACTTCAGATATCTGTGCTAAATGCAACTAGAGAATGTGTGGATAAGTGAACAAAGCACTAAATTTTAAGCATAACCCCTTTCTTGTGTCTGCTCTGTGCTCTCTTTATCCGAACCAGGACCAGAAGCCCAGAAAGAAGGGCAAGACAAAACCCTGTTTTCCACAGCTGCTGGCAGGTATGGGTTTTGAAAACCACTTTCCAACCTGAGTTCCAGTCTTCCAAAATGAACTCCTTGCACCGGAGTTTGCACCATTTCCAGTTTGGAGCCGGGTTCTTCCACAGTTTCAGGTGTTCAGCTGCCGTAAGAGCATTCAGGAAACTATCTCAAACGCCAGCAAATACCTGTTTGTTTACATGGAAGACAATTTCCTTACGTAGTTTCACATGTATATGTTCCTAAACCCACACATACCCGTGCTGTCTGGCCGTTGGCCTGCCGGGGTTCATTTTCTGTGTGCCTGGCGAAAATCGGAGAGGCTGCTTTAATGCACACACGTGGCTGTGCTGGGCCTTTCCACCGTGGTGACCTTGCTGCTTTGCCTGTCCGCACACCCCAGTGGTAAACCAGGGCTAAGGGTCTGGAGAGAGAAACCAGGAGGAATTCCTTCCTTTTGCTCAGTTTGGAGATGGCCAGATTCGAGCCTGAGCAGCGCGGGGAGGAGGAGGAAGAGGAGGGGCAGCTGCTGCCAGGGCAGTGGGACACGCTGCAGGGAGAGTTACTGGCCGGTCCTTGAGGTGGCAGTGAGAGCAGTTGCTGTTCAACCCAACTAGACAGAAATACACCCAGAGAAGCCCTGCTAGAGGCGTGTGGGTAGGAAGTGCTGGGATCTGGAGGTACCCGTGTTTTTAATGCTCGCTATGGAAGGACTGTTCTGCAAGGACAAATGCGGTGGCTGTGCCGAGCCAACACTACTCTACATCTCATGAATTATTCAAAGAGAGAAAGAAACTCTAACCAGTGCTGCAACAAAAGAGACTGCAGCAAAGCCAAACTCTCCGCTCCTAAATATGCTCCCTCTCCCTCTCTTCTCCCCACCTGGTTCATACTAGGAGTAAAGGATTTCAGTGAAAGCTGCTTGCTTGCCTCATACAGCCCTGAGGAAGTGTATTTTCCAAGATTGCCTTCCTCAAAGTGGAGCTGGGACAATCCAGACATTTGGTGTTTGAATTATGGAGACTTCTAAAACCCAGAGACTGGGGGCCCATGTGAGGAGCCAGGAGAGGAACAGAGCAGTGGATGGATAGTCCTTGCACTGCCTTGGCCCAGATTTACAGCCCACTCAAACCTACTCACTCAGTCCAAACACCCAAATGAGGAGTTTGTAAGTGAAAAGAACTCAGATCCAGTTCATTTCTCTGGAAGAATCGCTTTCTGGCTTTCTTTTTTTCTCCTCTCTCTCTGCAGAGTCTGGATAGACCAAGCTCTGAACAGAAGTTAGGGGGAAAGCATGGCCCCTGAGCCTGAAAGGATAAGGACAGTGCAGGGCGAGAGGGAGGGACCAGAGCCATGGCTGCTGGCTGAGGGACACCAGGTGGCCTGTGGCAGAACAGGAGCTGGGGTTGGGGGGTGGGCAGCTGCCTGCCCTCCACATGGCAACTCTCAGCTGGGGACTTCCAGGGGAAATCAGTTCTTATGGTGCTCATGGCCTGATGAGGCACTGAGAGGTTCTTAATTTAACTGTCCTTGTAGGAGTGAGGTAATGTGCCAAATATAAAGCTCTCCATTTTTCTAACAATCTACAAGGTTTCTGCCTTCCCCCTCACCTAAAGGGAGGGGCTGATAGGGGAGGGAATATATGAAGTAGTTTGGAGTTTTTCGTTTATTTGGTTGGCTGTTTTTCTTTGTTTATTTTGTTTTGTTTTGTTTTTTCTGTCTTTTTTTGTTGTTGTTGTTGTCCATAACCCAAATCCAGTATCTGAGGCCTTGCCAAAAGCAGAAATTCTTCATTTGACTCCAGCCAATGTGTGGGCATGATGAGTGGAGTGGTGGGCTGCATTCCGTATGAGTTTTCATTAAGTACTTTCTGCCATGCTAGGAAAAGTGTGTTGTCATCATGAAGTCACACTGAGTTGGACTGCTTCACCTCCTTGAGCCACTTCGTGTTTCGAAAATGCAGTGTGTTTAATTTATGGCTGGTCTTCCACTGCTTATTCAAACAGCATCGCACCGATGCACCTCCATGTCTGTCTGCCCAAGGGCCCAGCCACATCAATAATAAATGACCAGACACAGGAAGGCAGCTTTGGGTTCAAACCAGCAAGTGCATTGGGGTAGGGGGCCTCCCCTGGGCGGGGGGTACACAGTGAATGGGAACTGTAGCTTGCAATAATTCCCTCCCTGCAGAAAGGACTCGTAAATATTTAATAAACTTCTGGCCCGTGCCATAGATGAGGTCTTATTAGCTAACTGGAGTGGCTTGAGGACAGGTATTGTGTCTGTTACTATAGCACCACCTTGCACAGGATCTCGGTGTGAAAGAGGCAGGGGAGGGAGGGAAGGAGGGAGGGAGGATGCACTGAGGATGAGCCCCAGCGAGCCAGCCTGAGGTTCGCCTGTGGAGCAGGCAGCACGTCCTGCCCAGGGACGCTGGCCCTCAGCAGCACCTGCAGCTCGCCAGCTGCAGCCCCGGACAGGCACTGACCAGCACGGCACAGCTGCTCCAAGGGCCGCGCCGAGCCCCTGAGCGCTTCTCAGGGGGCTTCGCTCCACAGCTTCTCCCTTCTGGCTTTCCAAGATCTGACTTTATTTTTTTATTATTTTTTTACCTGCTCCTTTCTTGAGCAACTGGTTGTTGTTGCAGAGGTCACCGAGGGGACTGGTGGAGGCTCCCGACTCTGGCATTGGGAAATATGTCAGCAGAAGTGAATGCTTGTTAACATAAGGGATTTACTGAAGAAGAAAGACAAAATGCCTTTCCAGGGGCTCGGTTCACTGAAAGAGAGATTTTTTAACCCAGGAAAGGAAGAGGTGAAGAACACCATTAGTGACTCGCTGGGGAATCTGAGAAGGTAAAACCCAACAGAAAATTCCCAGACAGGTCCATTGATTCAATTTATTATGAGAAATGAAGTATGGGAAAAATGTATAAACATAAAACAGAATATAGAGTTGCAAAATTAATATCCGAGTTCAGAGAGTGAGACACCTTGCTGTAAGACAGAAGATGTTAAAGGAGCAGTAACAACAGCATAGGACTACAGATCATAGAATATTTATATTAAACAAAAAAAGGTGAAAATAAATTATGAAATAATGTTCTAATATTAAAAAGAGCTTGAAAAAGTGTTTAATTAAAAAACTGTTAAATAATTAAATATGAATAATTCTGTGGTTTAATTTGCATGAGAAAAAGCAATAATTTAATGGGAATTAACACTCCCAGTGATGCCACTCTTGCAATTAGATTTAATGTTCCTAAATGACAGGTTTGGGGTTTTTAAAAACTTGTTCCAAATCACTAAGAGAAAATGTATTCAATAGAGATGTGTATGTGTGTGTTTAGTGAGACTAGCAAATTAGAGAGAGAATAAGGAGAAACAGCTGTTTGCTAGTAAAAGCAGAAAAAAGATAAAAGAATTTCATCTTAACCTGACAATTTTGTGAACCAAGAAATGGAAGATTTTTATTTTTAGAGAAATGAAAATCTGATGTAATAAATGACCAGTTTCATAAAGGGAAAGATATTTCTCATTTAAATAGTAGATTATTTCTATTAGTTATGGCTACTGACAATGCTTATTTGATTATTTCTATTAGTAATGGCTATTGACAATACTTATTTGTGGATTCAGTGGATGAGAGCCAGAGGGGTTAGTGGCATTTCTTTCATCCTTGATGTCGTGTTTTAAATCCTTATGTGGATCATGCCAGCATTTTAATTGAAGGTGTTTCTAGTGACTGAATTGTATTTGCTTTCATATCCACCCCTTTGCCATCTATTGGGAATGCTATTTTGAGTCAAGAAATAGTTCTTGGCACATCTAAATGAGCCTTTGATCACAAGAAAATGTGTAAGAATTTACATATATCATACTACAGTGTATACACTTTTAAAAGATTCATAACAAACACTGGTAGATTGTAGTTGCTCTATTTCTGTATCATGTGAACAGTGTCTGTGTTCTACACAGTTTCTACTTAACTTTTTTTAATTTACAGTGTTGCAGATGAAGCCTGATGTTTTCCTTTTTTTTATTTTTACAATACTCTACAGTAATTCCGGGGAATCTGATTATCTTTTAGAACATTAAGCCATTTATTCAATGATAAATTCTCTTTGCTGTAGGCTCTGCTGGCCAATTTGACCAAATACATGTAAAGTTTGTATCTAGTGAATACATGATGTCGCAGTACACTGGGCTCACTTTAGATTATCCAGATTGCTCTCCTCTTGTAGCCATGTATCAAAGATGTCATGCTGGTCCCTGCACAGTTGACAGTACAGGCAACCAACTTCAGCAACACTGCTCCTGGATCAAATTAACCCAAATATCACTTGACATTCAAGAAAGCTTGCTGAACTTAATTATTTTCTGTTTTTAACATAAGTATCCCAGAGCCTTCCTTAGATGTACCAATCAGCAGAGGAAATAATCCAAACTATAAAATCGTTTTATTATATCTGCAGTCAGATCTAAGTAAGAATTGCTGCAACTTGAGCGGTCTTGTAGGAAATACGCAGTCATATTTGAAAGTTTCCATAAATGAATGAAACATGTGTTTTTTTAATTTGAACTTCATTCTCTACAGCTTAGTCTACAAATAAGAGCATACACTCGTGTTTTTACATGGTGTAATCTGTGTACCAGCTGCAACCTCGACTTTGCTCTTCATCCAGTCCAATTGGCTTTAATGTGCTGTTAATCAGCGAAGAATTTGGTTTCTCTTCTAGCATTTGATTGATGATGAATTATATTAATGCACATCCTTGATTAGGTCTCCAAGTATGATTTCACTGACTGTGATGTGTTGATGTCAAAACTGGCAAAGTGGGTAGAAAGATACTTCATAGCTTTGGTAAATATGACTGGTCTATGCCTTCCTGCTTCATTTCCTCTGTCTTGCAAACAGCAGAGCTGACCCAGAGCTGATGCCCAGCAGGAGCAGCTGCTCCATAGCAATTGTCCACAGTCCAGCTCAAGTGCTGAAGCGCAAACAGCATAAAGCATCTTACTGCCTCCTCACAGATGTGCTTATTTGGTGGGTGCTGCAAAATGAGAGTCTGCTCACAGGAGGTGACTTTAGGGTGTCTGCATCCTGGAAGGGAGGCAGGAGGACTGAACTGGGAGACCCAAGAGCCATCCTTTCTTTAGGTTTCTGGTAGCTGTTTAATTTGTGAGATCTTAGAAGATGTGCAGCACCTGGGACATGCAGTCTCTTGGTGTCTGAGACTTGCCGTGGGTTTCATGTAAATACTATGCAGAAACCAGCAAGAGAGGTCCCATGCCCCGAGTAACCTAAGAGAGTTTGCATGTCTGTACTGGGATTTGGTACCAATGCATCAAATACAGCATTCAATATGGAAAATTATCACCTGGACAAATCCCTGAAGAGTAAATAAGATCTCAGGAGATTGTATATGCTTTTGGACTAATGATGTTTTTTGATAATCAGTGCATAGGTTTCCTAAGTTATGCAGGGATCATTGTAATTACTGGATTTGTAGGTATGAGGCATGAACATTGTGTACGATTGTGCTCCAGCTGCCTGTGAAAGACTGCAACATCTGGTGAAATCCATTCTAGAATGTGTTTTAACACATGAAAAATATTAACATTTGCCTTTTACTGTAGAATCGATGAGTTTTTAATCAAATGAAATTAAATTCTAGTACACCAAATTTATCACTTAAAGAAAGAACTAATTTCTCTGCTAAAACCCCCTTAAATACAGAGTGCTGAATGTATATGTGCTCTAGGGATTTTATTTATTACTGATAGCAGTTTTTAAAATTTCTTTCATTCTTTCAAAATTCTGTATATGCCAGAGCAGGCATTCAATAAAAAAGAGAAATTTTGCATACAGTTATAATGACATTTGGGCACAGAATCTGGATGCAGATATCTTCAAATAACTTAGCTCTTCTTACTTTCCAAGTGTTGTACATTTGCTGAAAAAAGGAAAAACAGATCTGAGGACTGAACATTTCCTGTGCAGGAAAATGCACTCCTGCATCTCCTGCATGAGGCAGATAATTAGAGGTGAGCACTGGCCCTGAAGCAGTTTTCTTCTAAGTCATTGGTCTACAACTAGTAAAAATTTTCACTGACACTACCAAAATATATGGATAATTGGAGGATAAATTTCTCATCATTTCATGGAGTTGCCATATCTTCATTATGTACCTGTTCAATAAAATAAAACAAAAAAGCCAGCGCAGACACTGGCTCTGTGAATGTCTGCACTGCTCTAATACCTGTGGTTTTGGACTGCTACTGAAAAATGGTTTTCTCCAAGACAAACCTGGTATAGAGGCATTAACATTAATCTCTGGGGGTAGGAAATAAACTGTGTGGATGTGGGGTCATGGATCAGTCTCAACTTGCTTCTTTTACTTAGTGAAATACAATAGTAGAATAATTAATTTCTCTGCAGAGGCAATATTGGTCCATAGTTTTAGTCCTAGCTCACCACTTTTAGCACTGAATTTAGAGCAGAAGGATATTTTCATGCCTATCTGAATTGACAGCCAGCTGAAAACGTCCAGATGTTTTGGCTTTGCATGAAGTGTCTAATCTTTGCCAGCTGCCCAAAATAATGCACCCACTAAAGTCTAATGTCTCTCTTATAAATAGAGCCTGGTAAACGTACAAAAATATGAAAAATTGTTAATCGATGTAATTTCATCAATATTTTAGATTGTGTTAGAAGAAAACAATGAAATTATTTCTTTCAGCTTGTTAAGAACGCTTGTTAATAACTGACAACAGTTCTTAAAAATAATTATTGAATTGTTTTTTCAGTTCCTGAGGTCTTTATTTTTGATATCTCATTCTGTTTACGCCTGACTCTATTAAGACACAGAATGGAATATGCACGCATGGAATATATGTGTCTTCTTGTTAAAGTGCCTAACTGAATGAGTCTCTGTGCTCCCATTTCACTAACAAATTCACCTGCTGTTTCCCTGCAGGTGAATCACAAGACCTCAATCACACCCAATAACACTGCAGTAGGATCACGTTTTCTATGTTGCCTTGCTTTAATGGAAAGGCTTTGCTCCAGTCTGACAATGAGCTAAGGCTCTAACTTTGCAGTGAGCACTGGTTTGAGAAAGGAATTAAGTAAAATAATCCCAGGAGTTCCCTTCTGGCCCAAACCACTGTGATTCTAGTGTTTCTTGAAAATGTGATCTGATGGACTGTAGCATGCTTATTTTCTTTTTGCTAAGACTATGGCTGAAATAATGGGTTTATGTAGCAATGTAAAAAGGAGGAATATAGTAAATGATGCACCAGTTAGCTCTAAAGCCTAAAAATAATGAGATTTTTAAGTGGAACTTTATGTTGGAAAGATCTATTTAAGTGCATGAGGACCCATACTTACCACCTACATCTGCAAACTCTCTAGTGTAGAGTACTGTCTATTAGATTCAGACTTACAGCAACTGGAGAAAGTTGTGATTAAACCAACACTGTCCCAAAAAAACCAACCCAGTCAGCTGTAGCCCATCCACGTATGCTCTGTCAGCATTTACAGTCGATTTTCATAAGGAAAACTGAAGTGCAGAGGATTTCAAATACACTCAGCCAGATGTGTGAAAGAGGGAAATAAGTTATTCCTTATGAGAAAAGAGTGAATGAAATCATTTCATCATCTTACATGGCAAGCTGGGCTCCCCTTAGATTTTTGCAGTACTCCATATAACTCCATGGCAGACACAAAAAGAGCTGGATCCTGAGCTCACTGCTTCAGAGTGATGCCAAAACTAAAAGGCTGCTGATCAAAGCCTCTCTTAGTAAAGGCTTAACCTTAAGCTCATGGGTGGTGTTCAGTGGGCTAATCACGTGTTCACAGCTAGACATGTCCTTATGTGTTTCAGCATGTCAGAAAAAATATACTCTGCATTTAAAAAAAATGCATGGAAAGGTGAGGTTTGGAAAGGAATTATCTAGCTCTGGTCTGGTGGGTGTGTCTAGTTCTTTCTTACCTCACCTTTTCTACCAGAGACTTTGCCTGGTCCTGCAGCATGATGTTAATAGCCCTAATCAGATTGAGAGACCAAATTAATTTTTAATTGCACTATCATGCAATTCCAGATTGCATGGAAGTGCCATTTTGTTTCATATCAATCTCTCAGCTAGATTGCCTGTAGGAAAAGGAAAGGCTGGATATGCAAAGCCTGAGGAGCTGCACTCTTGTGTTAGTTGGTAGCTGATGGGAAACCTCTCACAGGCTGATATGACTGGGTGCCATTTGCTCCTGTTCAAGCCCCATCCCTGGCATCTTCCCTCCCAGTTCTTCCCAACTGCACTGCAGTTGCCATGCCAAATTTAATCCCAGGCAAAGCCCTTTCAGCCTCCTCTGGTGAGGAATTGTGAATCAACTACCCAGAAAGTCCCTGTCTGCCTTCAGATGTCATTTCATAGGAAATGTTGCCCTTACACAAAGGGCAATACGTTCCACAGTAGGAATTGCAGGGGTTTGCTTTGGAGCAAATGAAGTCCTTGTAGTGGCCGGATATTTCAAAGAAGAGGGAACACATGACTTCAAATGCCTCCAACAAAGAAAGTCTGGGCCTGTCTCTTTCACGTCTTTAATAGGGGCTCTGATGCCAGAGACTTTTCTCCTCTGCAGTACCGCCCTGATTTTTATCTCAGAGGAGAAAACAAATTCCCGGGAGTTTGGGGCTGAGTGAAACCATGCTTTGTGTTGTATTTGCCCTTTTCTTGAAATCTACTGGCAGCTCTGCTTGGTAGATCTAGTTAGAAATTATGGTTAATTTAATAGTGTCAATTTTCCTAAGAATCAACGGAATTTATCACAACAGACCTCCAGTTATGTCTCACAGTTATGCTCATGAATAGCCTGTGAACATTTTTGCAGCTGGCTGTCTGGCTGGATGGCTCAGATGTGCAAACTTCAAGAGGTCATTCAGGAAAAAGTGTAGCCTCTGCTAACCTTTCACAGCCTGCCCAGCATTAACTCACCTCACTACCAGGAGACAAGTGCCTCACAACAGGAATTAGCAGGTGACCAGAGCATGGAATGGTCCATCCACATTTCAGCAAATTTTACTGAGACAACAGGGCATCCTCATTTTTTCTTTCTTCATCGTTTTAGGAAGATTGATGGCACCAACGTGGAGGAGGAGCCCCTTGAGCTGACGGCAGAGGGGCGGCCCATGCCGGCGAGCAGCCGCCGGCCGGCGCTGTGCGAGTGCTACTGCTGCGGCCTGCCCAAGCGCTACATCATCGCCATCATGAGCGGCCTGGGCTTCTGCATCTCCTTCGGCATCAGGTGCAACCTGGGCGTGGCCATCGTGGAGATGGTCAACAACAACACTGTCTATATCGATGGAAAGCCAGAGCTGCAGGTGAGGAAACATCTTCCCTCCACTCTTCTGAGCAGATCCCGTTGCAAAAACACCCAAGTGCCACATAGCAAAGTCCTGTGTATACACAGATTAAAAAACTGAAGGAGGGAGACACATCAGTCTTGATGCACGTAGATGTGCAGGCACTAAGTTCCCATTTATGTGATGAAGTCACCTTAAAAATCTGTACGATCTGAGGATTTGCAGTGTCATAGAGAGGATGAAAGTACCAGAAATGAGAACTGAATTAGTTTGCACATCTACCAGGTCCCTGATCTGTCAGTTGTAGACAGATTTTGCTGTGGTGGCAGAAGCTTTTGCTTTTTGCTGTCTCTCAGGGAAATGTGCTCTGATTATGCTACAGAAGGAATCATCAATTATTTCATATAGGGCTGCAGCCACTCTATTCATATCAGTGGATAGTTTTCAAGATCTTAAAGCAGTCACTGGCAATAAGGCATCAGGTTTTTGACAACGTGGATTGTTGTCTGGAGCTATTAAGAGCTAGGTGCCAAGCTATTTTCAAATTTGCAGTAGATGGTATGTGGTCCACAGCAGATCCTACACAACTTCATCAAGGCACCCAAGCAGGTTCAATCCATACCTTAGCATTGCCCGTCCTGCCTCGGTATTTAGCTGTGATGTCAAGTGTCCCTTTATGGATTTTATGAACTCGAATTTCTACATTTGCTCTACTTGTTGACTTATTTTTAGATATCTTTTGAATGTTTTTGTCCTAACAAATTCACAGGAATCTTGACTCTTGAAGGAAATGCTGTGCAATTATTCATCAGCATTTCTCCTAGATATTTTAACTTTTGGTAAAGAAGAGTGCAGAAAATGTGCATCATAAATTTCCAGTGTTAAAAGTATGCCTGTCTCCATGACTCATGATCATAGGAGCCAAGCTTAGACTTCCTGCTGAATTTGTATTTATTCAGTCCAATCCCTTCTCCCTGTGGTCCTGCTGGGACTTCCAGGTTCTGTACTTGAGCAAGAGAAAGTATGGGCCTGCATAGCTTGGGAAGCTCAGAAGAGGTAATTTCAGGAAATGGGAATAAATTCCTTCCACAAATCTAAACTCATAGTGTTTGGGCATGAGGACCTCCTGAATCAGGAGCTTTTTCCACATCTCATGGTGTTTCTGCCTTCAGAAATTAACACTACCTAGAAACTCAGCTGGAAAATGCTAGTAGAAAATGAGGTGCTCAAACAGAAGTGTTTGAGCACAAGAAAGTAGGACACATCAAAATACATATTGATGGAGAGGGAAACCCTTTAGCCCTTTGTAAACATGTCTGGTTAATTAATGCCATCTCCCTGCAGGTCAAACAATGAGCTGTTTTTCAGTTTGCTTCTTTGTGAGCAAAAAAATCAATGTAGTGGGAAAACTGTTCTTCTTTTTACCTGCAGAAAGTAATAGTGAAAAAAGAGATGTTAAGCCTTACCACTGTAGTTGCCAATTCTCTGTGGTATTTTAGTGACAGTTTTAATTCTGAATTTAAAAGACATCTGTGCTGCCTCCTCACAGAATGCTTAGCCACCTTTCCCAGACATGTGATTAGCATGAAAACTATCGTAAAGCACAACATCGTGGTTTCTTATTGCTCCAAAAGCATTCTTCAGAGCTGAGGGCTCAGGGAGAAAAAGTTAACACTGACCTTACAATAGTGTTTGTACTGATTCAGGCCCAGAATGGAGGGCAGAAAGGGCACCTTGGATCCCCTCTCTTTGCTTTATTTTCTCTGTTTTGCCCTGGGCTCTGGCTATCCGTCTTCTGAACAAGGCATGTCAAAAAATGTCATCAGAAAATAAAAAAGTCCTTGTTCAGGAAGAAATTTGGGAAGACTGAAACTGCATGGTATTCAAGGATGAGGTATGTGGCAAAAGCATTTTTCTTGGCTGCACGGGTTTTTGACTAGGAACCACCTATGACCAGCCCGTGGCTGTCCTTCTGTATCCAAATCCAGCCCTACAACTGGCATCACTTCTGATCAAAGATACACTAATCACTGGCTAGTGTCACCTAGTTTTGTTTTCAGATTGCTTTGTCTTCAAATGTTCTCCTTGCCCCCAACTCTTTTCTGCTCCCATGCCATTTAATGCTGACAGTAGCTGGTCAGAGTCTGGCCCCGACAGGGAGAACCATGAATAAATCTGACCAGGAAGTGAATCAACACAAAGAACTTAAGCAACCTTGATAACCTTGGGGGAATGGTTATGTTCGTTGAAAGGCATCAGGTCCTTCTTAAAACTCTGAGCAATCTTGAAAACAAAGGCTTCAAGATTAAGGAGCCCAGGGGGAAGCAGCGGCAAGTGGCAAAGTTGAAGGTACAGCATTAGCTACTTTATGGCTGAAACCTTTCCCCCTGTGCTCAACTGACAGCTAAGAGCAAAAGCAGTAATCTCACATGGGAATTGAGCATCCTTTTGCCTTAGCTGGGGTCTTTCAGGCTCAGCAGTCCTGAGCAGCCAGTGTAAAGAGGCTTGATTTGGAGCATGGGGTGACTTCTATGTGACTTCTAAGCAATAGTTACCTTCAGTGAGTATGCTTCACTGACAGCATGTGTCCCATTTCCCTTACAGACAGCCCAATTCAACTGGGATCCAGAGACTGTAGGACTCATTCATGGCTCTTTTTTCTGGGGTTACATTGTGACACAAATTCCAGGAGGGTTCATCTCGAACAAATTGGCTGCTAACAGGTAGGAAAACAATAAACAAAAGAATTAAGCTTTAGAGGCTGACAATTGTTTTACGTTGTGTAAATGATGATTATTAAAATAGTGAATTAACGTGTTTCAGAAATGCACATCTGAAATGGAACGTTCAGTATTTATGTCTGTAATCAAAAATGGGACAAAATTTCCATTATGGGTCTATTGCTGATTCTTTC
Organism: Edolisoma coerulescens; assembly: GCA_013397115.1. Classification (NCBI taxonomy): domain Eukaryota; kingdom Metazoa; phylum Chordata; class Aves; order Passeriformes; family Campephagidae; genus Edolisoma; species Edolisoma coerulescens. The sequence goes on from VWZW01002784.1 coordinate 2,483,226, forward strand.
AATTTAACTTGTTCATCTCAAATATTTACACATTTCTTCTCTAAACAATAACGTTTTCTGGAGAGTTCTAGGAAAATCACACCTAATGCTTCCAACAATGGTTGAAGCATTTGTCTTTAAGAAGTTGCCTTAATGCTTTTCAGCTCAACTTAACACCAGTTTTCCATCAGTTTGACCTTTCTCCTTTAAAAATTCCCTATGGACTGAAGCGGGGCATAAAGGAATTACAGAACTATTTGTGTTCTGAAGTCACAAATCCATCCTTGTGCACGCAAATATCCTTGCCATGGCTGGATGCAGTACTGACTGTAATTAAGATTGCATAGAACTGCTAATAGATCCTCCTGATTTCTGCTTGGTGAACTCTGAGAATCTGTACAGACTTTTTTATGATCAATGCGTTTGTCAGCCAATTTTTATTTATTTATTTTAAATTCAACTGCTTTTGAAAATGTGAGTAAGAAAAGTAGCTCACTTTGTCAATGGTAACTTTGGCTTTGTGCTTTACTTCAAAAGGTCTTCAGAACTTTGAACATGATCACAAGAGAGAGAGGTTGTCTGAAGACAGCTAGTTGTGAATGAACTCATGAAATGTGTACATTAAGGGCATTTGGGATCTTCAGCTAAAAAAAAAAAAAGATGGCTGGTACTAACTTCATTCTCTGCAAACAAGATGTGACTTATCTACAAATACTGTCAGAACTGGAAAAGGTCTTTAAGACCAGTTATATATTGTACTTTGCCCCAAATCAAAGTCCTTTGTTGTCTGCATTCTGCAAAGAGCTGTAGGGGCTACAAGACTGCCTGAATATTCCTCCCACCCATATGCCCTTGTGGAAATTGCTCCAGAACAGAGTCATCCCACAGAATTGCCCAGACTGTTCAGTCCCAACTCTCTTCTGCCCATAACCAAAAGTTACTCAGAGTTCAGTTTGCACTGCTTCTTCAGCACTGTTAGCATCCTCAATTATTCATTTCTCTACCACGTAACAGTGCCTAGGCAGAATATTTTTCCATCTGCCAAGTAAGACAAACAAATTAGCTAAGCTTAATCACTTCTCCAGCCTTTCTAGTCTTGCCACCAGCTTTTGCAGCAGAAGGGCTCCAAAACACAGATGTGCACACTGTTGGCGGAATAATTCAGCATATTATTAGGTTGGCTTTTGTTTCCTTAATTTACTTGCGAACAGTAAAATCAACGCTGTTTGTACTGTAACTTGATGTATTCTGTCAGCAGAGTGCTTCCTTAAGTATGGGCTGTGCACAAGCGCAGAAAGCTCTGTATTTATACCCGTGAGAGTTCCCAACTCAGTCTAGTGCTATACTACAATATCACATTATGGATTTGACCATGGTAACTGGGTTTAGGAGTAGAATTTGCTGAGGAACAAAAATAGCTTAAAAGCTGAGTTCAGAGAGTATTTCTATTTGCAGTAATAGGATTCACTAAGTCCATGTTTTTCCTTTATTCCTTGTTTACCCAACCAATTTTGGCTTAGGTAGGTTCACCAGTGGTGCCAACTTTCAGTTTCAGGGGGGTTATTTGCTAAGATACAGGGCACGAAACCAGGGGTTCTGTGGCCAACGCACCCACTAGCCCTAGAAAGAGAAAAAATTCATTTTGTCCCAGCTGCACTCTGGAAATGAGATTCTATCCTATTACTGACCTTACAGATTTAGGCAAATACTCTTTTTCCACCTGTTTAAATTATTCAACCTTGAACATATATATGGATGATCCACCCCAGGCACTTCTCTAATGCACATAATCATACGTAACAATGTGGGATTCAAATGGATCTCATAATGGCTGAAAATATTGAGTACTTTATGGTTTGCACCAAAACCCTCTAACACTATGTAATTTACTCTATATATTCATCCAAACTGTTGTAGATCTGCATTCCACCAAAAAGTTCATGAACCATTTAGTGCCACCATCCCTTTAACTTGCTGCTTATCCTCAAACACGCATCTAAATGTGATTTCAGCGTTGTTTGGTGGATACATGAAACATGAGGCACCTCTTGATATCAATTTTCAGTAAGAGCACCCTGCTGGGCAGAGGAGTCTGTAGCTGAAGGAGTCTGTTTTGACCCCAAAGTGGCAGCTGCCCAGGGATGGTGGTAGAGAGGACAGAAGAATACGTGAATGAATTGAAAGAAATTGCAATATTTCTTGTCAAGATGGAGACCAGCTTCTTTGGAATAAGTGGCAGGGAACTGATGAAAAGATGCTGCCTCTGTGGAAAAAATACTCAACCCTCTAAATAGTAGCAGAAGAGTGACTGGTTCTAATTCAGTATAAATCATACATGTTAAGAATTGGCATTAAAAGAAGTAGCAGAGATTGGAAACTCAGTCTTTAGAGATAGCTGTTTGGATAATTAAACATGTTCTGTTTGTTACAGTTTCTTCTTTCTCATGCTTATTAATTCACATGGTTTGCTGTAGTTCCCTGAGTCAATAGTGTTATGATGACAGACCTGATATTTCTATTAGTGGTAGAAAGCAAAAGGCAAAAGTCTTTTCTTCAGGGATCACAACAGAGAGATAAGTAATACTTATTTCTCAGTTAAATGTTTGCTTGGCTTTGAAAGCAGTCTCCTAAATGTCAAGATATGACTGTGGGCTTTGTATTCTAGTTCATATTTTCAGACCTTTTTCTATATAAATCAGTTCCTTTGTCACTTCTCTCTGCCAGCCTACTCAGCTTCTTTGCTTTTGTGCTCATCTGTTTAGTGCTTTCTTGTCACTCAGACAATGAGCTAGGCATGGGCTGTTGTTTTTGTCAATAGGTGTAGACAATTTAGATGAAACAGTGTTGTTCTCTGACTGTAGATTTTTCTTGCTATAACACAATCATTAATCCTACTGTGAATAATAAGACCAGACACAAAAATGATCTCACATATATTTCCTGTGAATAAGTTTTCAGAGACTGAGATGCTCAATTGAAATATTTATTTTAAAAAAATTGTAACAAAATATTTTAAAATAAGTTTATAAATATTTTAAAGTGGAACATGAAAACACTTCTGAAAAATAGATAGTAATTGTATTCCCTTTCATGTTACTTTTCTCCATAGGGTATTTGGGGCAGCTATCTTTCTAACATCTACACTGAACATGATCATCCCTTCTGCAGCAAGAGTGCATTATGGCTGTGTGATGTTTGTAAGGATTCTTCAGGGTTTAGTGGAGGTAGGAGCACATGCCATTTTGGTCCTTTCAAACAGAGTTTGATTTTGAGATTTGGTTCTAGAAGTTGTAAGATCTCTTGATCAGGGTTTCTGATCAATATACGGTTTTACTTGCTGCTCGTTTTTTGATGATAATTTTTTAATTATACTGATTTATATTTCTAAATTTACTTAAAAGTGAAGAAAAATTTATGTTTCTAGTGCTGCAGTTTGAGCCATTTTAGTTTTCTTGTGCCATCAACTGGATATACTAAACAGTACTTTTACCTCAGACCATATTACTATTCAAGTAATAAGTAATCCAGATTAGTTTGACACCTTCATATTCAAACAATAGAGCTCTTCCAGACTTACCTAACCCTTCCTACCATTCCATGGTGACAAACAGCTAGGCAGTAGGGATAGTATCAGCAACTACTTCAAGTGGAATGCAGTGAAAGCAGATCATGTGATGTGTGAAATATCTGCCAGGGCGTCACGTACCCCGCCTGCCATGGGATGTGGAGTAAGTGGGCTCCACCGCTGGAGAGAAGCAGGTTGGCTACCACGTCGTTCTGTGGTGAGTTGATGGGCTTTTATGGTTTATGGAAGCACATATTCCAACTAGATTTATTTTATTAAGTTCATTATTTGAAAGAGATGTGCAAGCCCTCTGCCCTTTGCTACAATCAGCTTGTACTCTGTGCTTAGGAACTTGTGAGTCCTTTTTTGTTTGATATGTCATCATTTTATAATTTCAAACCAACACTTAGAATGCCTCTCATAATAAACTAAAATGAATCTAGAGGTTCACATGAGAGAAATTGTATTGTATTTTTTAATCTGTTTCATCCTTAGGGATTCCATTTATTATACATATTCAAGGAATGCTCCTAAAAAAGCACACACTTAAAAATTATCTTAAAAGGACTTCAGTACTTTAGGCTGGCTGCTCAATATACTGCAGTGGAGGTGATGTAACTTCTTGCCAGTAGCTGTTCTGCTTCATTCTGTTTTGAGTTATGATCAGACATGTACTTTACTCTCTTCTCAGAGTCCCTTCCCAATGCTGACAGCTGAAGTTGAATGTCTGTAGGAGAAAATGTTCAGTAGAAAATGTAAAAGTCACAGGAAAAAACAATTCTGTCCATCAGCAGTGGAGTTTTATGACTGGGGAAAATACAGCACTAAAAAACAAGATAAAGGATAAAAGGAGGAGAGATGCAAGTGGAAAAAGCCACATGTTTGTATATTACAGGAATTTTATTTTTACTACAGATGACTTCAGGTTTTAGTGATTATTTAGGTGTTTAGGTGCAGGTCTTCCTGCAGAAGAACAGATCCAAAGAAAAGCCTCTCCACCCTCAATGTTGTCTTTTTGAAATTCCTAGCATGGGATTTCTAGAGAAAGATTCATCCTTCAGCTTGACACCCATTTTAGTGGCTACGGATCACTGATCCTTGCACTTGAAAGGTGCATAAGAGCAATGGAAAAATTAGGAAAATGCAGGTTAAGCAGGTTCCTGGTTCTTCTATCTACATTCTAGCCTAGGGCTTTTCTATTGCTATAGGAAAAATGAATTACATGAAGATGAGGGAGAAGGATCACTGTGAATCATTGCAGAGAAGTATTTGCTAATGAGTACAGCATTAACAAATGTTTATTAACAAAACATGTACTACTCTCAAAACCACAAGTATCTCATTTCCTAGAATAAGTCAGAGCAACACTCTTCACATGTAAAGCCACTGGCACTGTCTTGCACTGAAACCTAATGTCTAGACTGCACTTAAATACTCATGTCTTTCCACAAGACACTTAGAAATATATTTCACCAGAGTTATGTATTTCCCAACCAGAAACCTTGGCACAGAGCACCTTTTTTTTCCTTTTTTATCCCCTGTCAACATTTGCCTATTTATTCCAGCTGTTTGTTTATGGTGTTGATATGAATTAAACATGGTTTCACAGACTCAGGGTTGGTTTGAAGGCCCTCTCTGCTACCAATGCTTGTGTGGGCATGGGTCTAGGGACATGAAAAGAGCCTCCCAACATATCTGCAGTCATCAGGATTCCTGAACACTGTGAAGGGTTCTGAAACTTGGGCCATTAGCTTCTCCAAAACTCACCTCATACACCACAATGCCAGGTGGGATTTCCCACTCAAGTGCGCACATATAGCTCGTGCCTCTGTGGTGGTTTGTCATCAGTCTTGGATTTGCAAATCCTATTTACCTACAGGGCACAACTCTGCAAAATGAGACTGGTGACCCATGAGGGGTCAGTGCTTCCTGTCACCCCAATCAAAATTTTGGAGTTTCCATCCTATTCTCCATGCTCATAAAAAATCAGCCAAACACACCCCTCCAGGTCTGCTCTCATGAGCCCCTGTCTGGATCATCTGCTCTGAAAGCTGGGCACACCTATCACAGCTGATGTGTTTTACTAACCTGTTTTCTCTTCAGGGTCTTACGCAGGTGCGGTGGTGGCCATGCCCCTGGCAGGTGTGCTGGTACAGTATATAGGATGGTCATCAGTCTTTTATATTTATGGTGAGTTGCTTAATATGAAGGATGTCTGCCACTAGATCAGTACTGCCAGTTGTTTACTAAAACGTGTCTAACAAGGATGGATCAAAGTTGTTTTCATGAATGAAGAGGTTGCAAATGGGTACTTATTGCAGATTCTAAGAGTTTTTATTTCATAATCATCTGTTACGAAAGGTTGTAAAATTGTAATGACCAGGCTGCGGCCCACGGTCACCCAGTGACAGGATTGGATGTAGTTGCAAAGGTTCCTCTGCAGCACAAACACTTGTGTGAGACCTGCCCCACAAGTGGGAGTGCACAGTAACAGCGAATGCTACAGCAAATGCTGCTGATGGGGAGCCAAATGGACCTGAAAACTTCTGCCCTGAGAAATCTTCCCCATGGTGCCCATCTTTAGTGAAGCGGTGCCACCTTTACAAAGTGGTCCCATGGCTATGACCTTGTGGCTCATTCTTCCCCCCACAGCGTGTGACAGAGGTGGCTCCAACCCAGCCTTGCACATTAGCAGCCCAGTTAAGATGGGTTTTCTCTGTCTTCTCTGGAGATACAGGACACACCACAAGATTTGCCTTTGCCATCTTGTGGTGAAGTCCCCTCAGATTGCCACCACATTATGGCCTGCTTTTTCTTTCCCCAGGTTCTACAGAGAGCTCTCCTCCTGCCTTTTCTTTGCCCCATGCATAACACAATGAAAGCGACAAAATGCTCAAATGCTTTGCGAGCAGGCATACAACACACACAGAGTTAGTTGCCATATTCTGTTACTTCCCTGGGCATAATTTCTATGCAGGTTTGGTTTAACTGGCACTTGAAACAAACTTCAAGGCTTGCAGATACTGAACTGCAGCTTTATTGGCTTTTAAAACTGAATTGCTTTTCCTGCCCCTTCAGGAATGTTTGGGATTGTTTGGTACGTGTTTTGGCTGCTTCACGCCTATGAGAGCCCTGCTGCACATCCAACAATAACCAATGAAGAAAGGATATATATAGAAACAAGTATAGGAGAGGGAGCCAGCCTAGCTAATGCAAGTGTAAGTAAAAAAAAAGGCTTTTCTTGTTGTCATTTGTGAGCACTTTGCACAAGATGAGCACATGACTGGATGGATACTGTTAGCTGTATAAGAGTGGTAGAACTAGGGGCTTTTCCTTTCATGAAAACTACAGAATCAGGCTCTTGCAGCTGGACAGGATGAGTACAGGAAAACACATAATGCTGTTTAAGCTCTTGGCTTATGGAGCTTCTCTGATCTAGGGAGGGAAGGGGTGGGTTGGGAGGGGGAACCACCCATTCTGGTCTCCTGCTCTTGAGTAACTGTCATGCTTTTTCTAAAAAATATTCATGGATTTAGCTAAAAGAGAATCTGACTGCAGATGTTAAATTCTCCCGCTGCCTTTTGAACTCCTATAAAGGATGATTGCAAATCTAATAGCTTAAGGACTGGGTTTCTGCCCTTCTCACTCTCACAGCAGCTCAGGCCCTTTGAGACTTCTCATCCTCTCTCTCAGAAGATCCTGAAAGATCCTGGAAACTTTGAGTTAAAACCTGTTTTCCCATCAAACTTCCCTCTGTTCCCTTAGGTAACTTCTTTTGCTAGTCGTGAAAAACAAAGGTGTTTCTTGATAAACTGATTATTCTTAGCTTTCAGTTTGGAACATTCTGGAAAAAGAAGCTTCAGTTCTTTCCTCTACATGTTTTGGGTAATAGCCTCGCTAAGAGTGTAAAATACCAGACTGTCCTTTTGGGCATGCTTCTGAAATTTGGCTGAAGTCACTCAGGTCTTGGCTGGAGACACACACACACTTGTTCCAGGTCATGGATTTTCCTTGCAGTACAGTGGTTTTACTGCAGAGGAAACTGGTACCACCTTCGTGGGTGCGCACACAACCACAGGCACACGGTGGCCTGTAGAACACAGTTAACATTTTTTTCAAAACAAAGGACAATATCAGTGTGTATTGCCATAGCCACAGATTTCAGCTTCTGATTGGAATTCTATTACAAATCAATAGGTCTCTGAAGTATGTTTCCTGCTGTATGGAGTATTGGAGCATAAATACTAATTGAAAATGCCAAAAAGCAAGTTACAGAAATTAAATTCTGTGCCACAGAATTTAATTTTCTAAATTAAATTAATTGGGTTGAAGCAGGTAGCTGCTTGTTGCTGCGCTACTGCATGTCTCTTAGCTTGGACAACCCTTTTTTCACACTCCTTTCAATAGAATGTCTCAAACTGTATCATGCCAGAAAGTGGGGAATGGCACAAGGTTTTCTCTAGATTCCTTTGATTCTTTTACTGATGCTGTTACTCCAATAGCAGGATTCCAGAAGACCTCATGTAATTTCAGTTGGCAGGGCAATAGTAGTGCAGTATTCATCTTAAAAATCCTAACTGTTCTAAGAAAATCTCTACCTGTTTTTTTCCAGTAATTCAAGAGATCTATTTCACTTGCTTTCTAAGTGATCTGTGATGTAAGTTGCACGCAATGTATCGGATAGGCTTGATAATAAAAGATACTGGTTCTTCATTTTGCCTCTGTCTACCCAATTTTGTGGTTTTTCCCCCTAGAAATTTAGTACTCCCTGGAAGAGATTTTTCACTTCAATGCCAGTTTACGCAATCATTGTGGCAAACTTTTGCAGAAGCTGGACCTTCTATTTGCTCCTTATAAGTCAGCCTGCTTACTTTGAAGAAGTCTTTGGATTTGCAATAAGCAAGGTAAATGTCTGAGATGAAGCAGTGACCTTCAGACCTCACTCTAGGAGATGCACCAGGGGAGGTTCAGGTTGAATACCAGGAAGAATTTCTTCACTGAAAGGGTGGTTAAATATTGGAATGGTCGACCCAGAGAGGAGGTGAACATCATCCCTGGAGGTGTTCAAGAAATAACTGGACATGGCACTTAGTGCTATGGTTTAGTTGTTTGAGGAGAAACCAGATCGACCTGGAATCATTACAGTAGGTTATTCCCAGTATTTGGGATGACATACTTCTTCTGACCTAATAGAAATAGAAGTATGCAAGCATCAAATTATTAGAAAAAGGAAAGAATGGAGAAGTTATTTTCAGAAACAGTTGATTAAAAGACCCCACTTATAATAAAAAACCACAAATTAAGTTAATAGAAATGCACATTTTGTTTGGTGTTGACTGTTTAACATTTAACCAGGAAATTTTTATCCTCCTCTTGATTTTTGTGACTTTTCATTAGCAATGATGATCAAATTTTTTATAGATTTGTATTCCCTGCCACTGCCATTTTATTAAAGTCAGAATTATTGCACTCTGTCTTTGGAGCATGAATGAGGAATACAGAGTAATTGTTTCAGGAAAGTTTTCAAAACCCTTTCCTTTAGCATATATACTTGTTACATGGTAGTTATTTCAAGCAAGTCTAAGGCCGATAACAAAGAACATCATTAATTATCCATTCTGGGAGCACTGTGTGCCCAGGTTCTCTGAGAGTAGCAATGGTTATGGCATGGTAGCAATGGCACTCTAAACGGCCAAGTACAGCATGGAGATGAAGAACAGGGATATTAAGAAAAATTACATTTGTTTATTCTGAGCTGCTTTTCATTAGTGCTAGAGTTGCATCTCTGTGAACCTCACTAATTTAAAACCAGTGTAAAACAGACTGTCAATGTAACCAGGCTGCACACCCTAGAAAGTAAACTCAAGCTTCTCACTAAATTACTGCTGCAAAGAAAAGCTTCTAGAAGATGACCTGCTGATCACTAAAGCTCTGCCTCAGGGGTCGTACTGAGTCTGGTCCTATTTGACATCTTCTTTAGTAGCCTGGGTGATGCAGCAGAGTGTGCCCTCAGCAGGTTTGCAGATGAGACCAAACTAGGAGCAGTGGCTGATACACTACAGGGTAGTGCTGCTGCACAGAGGAACCCTGGCAGGCTGGAGAAGTGGCTGACAGGAGCCTCACAAAGCTTGATAAGGGAAAGTGGAAAGTCCTGCACCTGGGGAGGAACAAGCCCATGCACCAGTATGTGTTGGGATCTGCCCAGCTGGAAAGTATCTTAGCAGAAAGGGATCTGGGGGTCTTGCTGGACACCAGGCTGGACATGAGCCAGCAGTGTGTCCTTGCAGTAAAGACTAATGGTATCCTGGGCTGCATTATGCAATGGCCAGCAGGTAAAAGGAGGTGATCTTTCCCCTCTACACAGCACTGGTGAGGGCACACCTGAAATACTGGGTCCAGTTCTGGGCTCCACAGTACAAGAGAGACATGGACATCCTGGAGAGAGTCCAATGAAGGGCCATGAAGGTGACTAAGGAATGGGATTATTTGTCTTGTGAGGAAAGGCTGAGAGAGCTGGGACTGTTTAGCCTGGAGAAGAGAAGGCTGAGCAGGGGTCTCATCCATATGTACAAACATCTGAAGGGACAGTGTAAAGAAGACAAAAATAGGCTCTTTTCAGTAGTGCCCCATCACAGATCAAGAGAAAATGGGCACAAATTGAAACACGGGAGGTTCCTTCTGAACATGAGGAAACACTTTTTTACTATGAGAATGACTGCATACTGGAACAGGTTCCCCAGAATGGTTGTGGAATCTCCATCCTTGGAGATATTCAGAAGCTGTCTGGACTCATTTCTGAGCAACCTTCTCCAGGCGATCTGATCTGAGCAGAAGGAGAACATATTTGAGAACATAAACAACAAAAAATACATAAAAGCAGTTGAAAACCAAGATAGAGCTCTCCAATATCAGGACACATCAGACAGGGCTTTGTGATGTCTATAGTAGAATTTAATATAAACAGTCTTCAGTGCAACTCTTTAGAGTAACCATGAGTACTAGGGATATTGCATGGCGTTTCTAAGGTGAGATTCTCACTTGTGTTCTGGTTTCTCCTCCTGGGCAACAAGGAGATGTTTCTTCCCTCACCCAATTTTGAGCATCTGCTCTAATCAGACAAAGTGTCTGATGCAGGGGAAAAGAGGTGAAGAAACATTATGGTCCCTGTTCTCTTGCCCCTAAATTTTGAAGAGGAAATGACAGCAAGCACTCATTTGTCTAATCGCAGGTTGGCCTTTTGTCGGCAGTTCCTCACATGGTCATGACGATCATTGTGCCCATTGGAGGGCAACTAGCTGACTTCTTACGGAGCAGGAAGATCTTAACCACTACCACTGTAAGGAAGGTCATGAACTGTGGAGGTACTATTGGATTCTGAAAATACGGCATTTCAATTGTGTGCTGCAGTCGATGCAAGTATCATAGTTTAGTCCACGTTTAATTGTAACAAGAGACAACTTACTCAAGATTGCATTTACAGCTGGTTAATCTGAAGCATTAAATGCAGAGCTGATGCCTCATGGCATAAATCCTTACTCATATGAGCATACTTTTCAAAAGGGAGGAGACAAGAAGCCTGGTTAATAATTGAATTGAGAATGGTATGATGAAATAGGCCTCATCCTGCAAACTCATACAGAAAAAGTTAACCCCGTACCATGGTGCTGGGGAGACCCTTTGCTAGTGGATACATTCTTGCAATAATTGGCCATGTTCCCATTTCCTATTTACAGCAGAGCCCGCTGACAAGTTTAGGCTGAAAGGTTTAGGGGTGGNAAAATAATTTGTTTCCAGTTCAGTCACTGAACTGAAAAATCAGTGATGTGTAGGGTTGATACTGAAGCAGAGAGAAGATCTCAAGCCAGGTAGCCTGTGGAGTAGTTAGTTGCTCACTGCCAATTGCTGGCTCGCATTATTTATAGATGGCACGGACTCCTGGAAATGGAGATGCCTGCAGCCAGTGACACTGTGTAACTTGGCTATGCATCTTCAGAAAGGATGCTCAAATTTATTGTATTTTCAGGGCATGTTAATAGTGTCATGAAAACAAAACAAAACAGGATTGTAATGTTATATATTAGAAAATGTTAATTTGCAGTAATGGCAGAGACTGGAACTTCCCTGTGATGCTCAGGGATGTCCTGTTTTGTTGGTAGCACACTTGCATGTAAAACTCTCTTTTGTTCCATTTACCAAGAATATCTTGCATCACTACAACCATGAGAAATCAAAGGCAAATGTTTTTCTCCTTTTCCCATAATGTTCATGTATTTGTGAATTTTTCTGGCTTTTGCACAGAGTCACTGTCTCATTGTTTTCCTCTATTGCTCAGTGAATTGACTTCACCAACTGCTCGGGTCATTTATACAGCAGTGATGAAGGAGAAAAAAAAGAGTATATTCTCAAACAATAAATACACAAATATTTCTGCAAATGCAGAAAGCTCCCAAGTATATTCAAGAATAGATAAAAGATACAAAAGAATTTTCTCTCATTTTAATCTGCTCTTCTGGAGAGTGCTTATTAGTATTTTCATGACCAAAAATAATTTAAATGTAATTCATTCTCATGTGTTTTGTTTGAAGGCTTTGGGATGGAAGCAACCTTGCTTTTGGTGGTTGGTTATTCTCACACAAAAGGTGTGGCTATTTCCTTTCTGGTGTTAGCAGTAGGCTTCAGTGGCTTTGCAATTTCAGGTAAGAATTAAACTTATTCCTGCTTTTACTGTTCATGACAAAAGTGATGTTATTATCTTCACTGTTCTTACTGTCAAAATTTCTATTATTATGTTTGCTCTTAATGTGGCTGCTTATGGGGTGTTCTGTATTTCTTCCCATATCAGAAATAATTTACTTCAGTATCTATGAAATGTTGCACACAGGACATGAATCTTTGAAAGAACCTTCTTTTTGGTGTTTCCAGTCTACATCAGCTTTCTGCTGTTATTTTCTAATGTACTTTTACAGTGTCTGTTACCTTTTCATCCTATTTAACTGTATGCCTGAAAGGAAAGAGAGAGAGGCAGAGGGGGAGAGAGAGAATTACTCTGCAGTGAATAGTTGCACAAGGGCTATCAGTTGCAATCCTGCCCCCAGCCCTAGCACCTGGTTCCCCGTTTCTATGTCAGCCCTCCCTCTGTTGCATCCTACAACCAGCCCTTCTCCAGGAGTTGTTTCTAACACTTTCATGGGTCTCACCCACATTTTGTAGTCACAGGCTGTTTTGTAGCACCATCAGTACCAGCATTACTGAAAAAAAACCCTTTTGTTATGAAGATTGAGGATCTTCCAAGAGGACTGCCAAGAACATGGATCTATTGAACAAAATCGACCAGCAAAGTAACTGCTGATCCTCATTTTTTTCAGGATTCTGCAGATAGGAAGTGGTTTTGTTGCTCAGTTATGAGGTCCTTGCATAGCTGGCCATTTCTATCAATCAATTTTTATTGCAGGATTTTCCCAGTAGTCTACTTCTTACTTTATTTATTACCATCCACTTGGAATTCATTGTCACTTTTTGTTATCAGCCATAGTTAATATGACTAATTTTCATTACCTAAGGAATGATAATTATCTGAGCTGATATTTAGTATTTGTTGTTATTTCTTAATAAAACATGTACTCAGAAGATGCACTACAGTAAGGGTAATTATTTTTCCCACTGGTTTATATTCTATTTTTTTATCATGCTGTTAAACTGCTACTTAAAACACCAAAAGAAATGAATTAAAAAACACTACTATGTAAGTAAAAAGATAGAAGACATTTGACTAATTTGAGCCATTGATTCCTTAATCAAAAATATTTCCCAAGTGCACTGTTTCAGTATGAGAAAATGGAAAGACGAGACACTTTAAACAGGGCTAAACTAAACTTTATTTTCTATACAACTTAATCTTCAGAGGTGTTGCAGGGAGTTTGCTACCCTTTTCAGGTTCCTTCAGCCAGAATGGCTGTAGAAAGCCCTGTTGGCCTGGTAGTGCAGTGCTGTATAGCTGACTGTTGTCTCTCATTTTTTGTAGGATTCAATGTGAATCACTTGGACATAGCCCCTCGTTATGCCAGCATTCTGATGGGGATCTCCAACGGCGTGGGGACGCTGTCGGGAATGGTGTGCCCACTCATTGTTGGTGCAATGACAAAACATAAGGTAACATCTCTCCATGTTTTCTAGGAAAAGGGTTAGGTATTGCAACAAAAGTTAAGACATTTCAAAGATTCCTGGGGATTCCATTTCCTCATTGGTCTCTGCAGCTGCTTTCTGTTTGTCTTAAACATGCACTTTTTTAATACCACCTTGGCCTGATTCTTAGGTATTATAAACTAATTATCTGTGCAGGGAGGTATTATTTTATACCACCCAAGCCTGAGTCTCTGCAATGTCTCCATATAACTGTGCAATGCTTATAGGACTTGGAAAACTCCTCTACAATGCATCTATACCCCCATGGTAGGGTTCCTAAGCAATCACTGATCTACAATAATATTTATGTAGTTGGAGAAATCCGTGCATTTCCAACTCCATTAATATTTCACATGCAAGAGAGAAACTTTGTTGTGGGGAAAAAACCCAACAAAGAAACCCAAGTTTTATTGTATTCGCTCTAGTTATAAAAATAAAAGAAAATCTTTGCAATGATTCTCATAAATCGTTCTGTCTTCAGCGTCAGGAATCAAACCGTGATCACAGTCATTCATCAATATGTGCTAATTCGTGGCATAATTCAGAGAGCAGTATTTCTTATTACTGGAAACTTAATGAGACCTGCACCATTCTTTCAGACCCGCGAGGAATGGCAGAACGTCTTTCTGATCGCAGCCCTGGTGCATTACAGTGGCGTGATATTCTACGCTATCTTTGCTTCTGGGGAGAAGCAGGAATGGGCTGACCCTGAAAATCTCAGTGAAGAGAAATGTGGCATCATTGATCAGGATGAACTGGCTGAAGAAACAGAGATGAACAATGAAACTTTTGTAAGTCCAAAGAAAACATACGGTGCTACCAGTCAAAATAGTGAAGTACAGAGAAGGGAATGGAGGAAGCAAAAGCAAGTAACTCAAGACATGGAGGAACAGACTTCTTACCATTATGAAAATGGAAATTTTAAAGATTTGTCTTAATACTTGAAACTGTAACATTTGTATAGCAGCTATTCCCATGACTCCTTCTGCCTAGCCGCCCCAAATCATCAGGTATCCATATTTATTGTCTTACTCAATTGTGTAACATCTGGCTACATGACTAGATTTGAGGGGTGATCGTTCCCTCCTAATGGTATGTAAGAGGGCTAACGGCGATGGGACTGGGATGAGTGATCCTAAATCCTCTCCCAGCCGTTGTATGACCTTGGGAGAGCTTCTGTGCCAGTTAGATGACAAGCCCTGGCAGGGCTCCTGCCTGATGCAAGCTGTAGAACTGACTGTAGGAGCAACGAGTTCCCTCATCTGAACAGAGAGAGGACAAGTGATATCAGATGGTGTATCCACAGTTATCTGTGTAATCTCTGGGTCTCCAGTGGTGACACAGTAGCGAGCAGCCCTGCTTCACCTTTTTAGGATTCCTGTAGGGTGGCATTTGAACTGCTTAATCCATGTTAAACCACAAGCTCATGCTAAAAGACCAGAGCAGAGGGAAAAGCAGATTTATGACAGTAGGCTGTAATTAATTACTAATGGCCACTCAACAAGAGGAAGAGCAACATGTGGTAGAGGTGGCACAGGATTGCTTCAACAGTTCCTACAAATTGATTGACAGATATCTTTATATGCACCCCAGAGTATGGATAAGACAATAAAATGGATATTTTAAAAATTTCTCCCCCTCCAAAGATTTTGTGCTGGCATGAAATAATTTTGAATACAAAATCATCGTTAGTGATGCAATATTATTAATCCTTATGAAAGGAAATCTTAGGCCTGTTTTGATTAGAATTCTCATTCAATTCATTATTGTGAAGTAATTTGAATATATTTTTCTAGTATTATACAGATTGAGTTCCTGGTCTCAACACCAACAGTCCTCCTTTAGGTGAACGAGCTTACTCACAGGAGTAAAGTCTTTAGTTCTGGATCTGTAATTTTTCAATGCCTTAGTCTTGTTCCTGCTGTGAATGAAGCACTGTACCATTTGAGAGTTAACAGGGCACCTGTGTATAAAAGTAATTCTCCTCTGCCATTGGTATATATTTGACAGTATAAAGTGGCTTTAGCCTTTTTCTACCATTTTTAGAATCAACCTGTGGAGCATGCTGTATTATCTCAAACAGTTACCTGCAACTCAGAGACTCATTGTGGCGTTACTACTCTTTTCAGAATGGATAATTTCAGTAACCTGTGATTTAATTTGTCTCTCATTATGACTACTGCCTCATTAAACTCAAGTGAAAGCTATCTTGTCTAGCCTATGCTGTGCTTTGTCATGTTTCAGCATTATTGTTCCCATGTACCATATGCAGCCACTGTAATGCACACGAGAGTTGAACATTTCTCAGATGCATTTTGCTATTATATTGAAGTGCAATTGAATAGCATTAGTGCAATTACACTTGTACATTCATTTGAATCCATGGATGATTTATCTTCCCTACAAACAAGTGTATTGGGAAGTTAGCTAATTCTCTGTCCATGTCTCTTGTTTCTTTTCTACTCAGCAAAATCCAATCTGCAACTGTACGTGAATAAGAAGGAAAGTGAGTTAAATGGATACATGCCTAATTTGATTACAGTGAAGACTTTTAATTGGTATGAGCAGATAATTTAATGAAAGGGGTAGTTTTATGGTATAGCTCAACCCTGCTTTAAGAATATCCATTTATTAATAAGCTACTCCAAAAAAATCTTGTCACTTTATTCTGTTAAGTAAGAAAAGAATATTTTTTTTAAATTCAAAGCTTCAGTTTAGACCGGACTTGCTTATTTCACTACTGATATTTAGGTATAATAGGTATAAAAAAAAAATCTTATTTCTTGCAGGTTATAGTCAGCATTTGGGGATTTAACTGGCAGGAACGTGGATCAAATGTTCTCATCAGTCTATCACAATAGCAGGACCAGCTGCTGTCAAACTACTTTGCAAAATCCACCTCAATTTACAAAAGAAAGAGGGCCACTGCTTTGCCTATGTGCAAAGCAAACAGCTGCTTCCTCCCTCTCCGATAATGTAACATTAATATAGTTGCTACAGAGAGTCTAATAGGGAAAACCATATTATGAAAGGATTTAATATAAGAATCTGTGTAAGTATAATCTGACGGAGAAAAGACCAGACAATGTATTATTCTAGAAACAGTAACATTTGCTTAGAAGCAGCATCATTTCCAGTAATGATGAAGGGTAACTTTCCTGTCGTTAAGAGGAACATAAAGGGAGCAGATGTTGTTGTTACGACAGAGAACTACAAACATCCCAGCAGTTTGGGAAGGGGCCAACTGGCCCATGAGAGCTCGGTTGCCTCTCTGGTGAGGGGAGCTGCTATTTGTTACTGTTGCAGATATGCCACAGCTGTCACAAGTGACAAGCCACAGCTCAGTTTCGCAGGATCATTTTGTATCCACAGACTGCATTGATTTAGTTCAGTGGAAGTTTGACTTCAATGGACATTTGAGCATTATTTAATACCCTGGAAGAAATGGCTTAAAAACATCTGGATGAGCTTTTGCATTTAAAAACCCCCTTCCTTTCTTTTCTAAATTTAACTGTTTACACTAACCCAATATATCAACCCTTACCATCTGAAGTTACATACATGCCACAGTGCTTTTCTCGCCACTCACAGTCAGGTGTTTGGCTTGTCTTTCTCACTTTCCTTTTCATCTGTTTAAATATTTCAGGTGTATTGCATGAAGTGTAAACATCAGCACTGGTTGGAAACCATTTTTTTTCCCTGGAAATCTCTGTACTAAATCAACTCTTTGATTTGCACAGTGGCTTCCACAATCCTGGATGACAAAGAATAAAGACGATCTATTGAGAACAAACTGACTTTGTAGCTCCAGTTTTGCAGGATGTTTCTATTTGCAACATGCTCCAATAGGAATTTCTTGTGGAGTCTCAGAAAGTACAGTCACTGAGGGTGTTTTTCCTGCAAACTGACTTCTTAAAATCCGTTAGAACTTGGAACATTTAAACAAAATGGGAAATTGGCATATCCCACTCAGACTTCTAAAAAGTCGTGTCTCTAATGGTAGTGGATGTGAATAACTCAACTGATATTTTCTGTGGAGAATAGCATGATTAAATTTCATTTATCACATTGTTTGAATATTTTTCTGTCCCCATGTCCAAAATAACTTTTGCATATTTTCAAATATGATAGTGTTCATACAAGTCAGAGTTTGATTTGAAAATGGCTTTCTGATTGTAGAAGGAAGCAAAATTTACTTTACACTGGAATAAAAATCTTAAGTAAGCCAGAGGAAGATTCAGGTCTCCATAAGTTGAAATAGTAGGATAGCCCACAAAATATGAACTCAAGTCTGGGGAGAGAAAAAGCAGTACAATAAGTCCCAGAAATATATGTCATTCAGTGTTGTTATCTACTGATCTTTCTCAACAAAGAAAGCTGCAGCTTTTATTTCTTTGACAGCTTATATTTTTTAGGCACTACTGGCAGAAATTTAATGATAATTAATACTTCTCTTGTATGCAAAATGTTCCTTGTAGTGAGAAAGGACAAATTAATGACAGAAATGATGAAAAATTCACCTGAGTAGGAACTTCTTCAGGCAAATAATCACTTAGTCCAAAAGAATGTACAGAATTCGGGGTAAAATATGTAACAAGGACATCCAGATGTTAACAAAGCACCAGGAGGAGTCTCAAGTGTAACATAATTAACTGAAAGCAAGAAGGTAAAAATTAACTCAAGGTCATGCAAAATGTGTTAAGGCTTCACATGCATGTTTCCAACTGACTTCTTTTGACAGTTACAGAGATCTGTAAGTTTAGTCATTATTTTAAGGAAAGTTTTGTAAAAACCAAGATTTGTTATCTTATTTTTCTTTTTATTTTCCATTGAAGATCTTAATTTTAGACTGCTATTTAATTATTCATATTTTAAGAGAGAGGAGTATTTCTTGTGATTTAAAGAATAGAAAGGGGAATAGAGAAAAAGAGAAAGCAAATTGCAGCCACAAGGCAATGCAGACAGAGGGCTGCGGATGGATAGGAAATCAGTTTTCAAATCCTGGAAAGAGAACTTGGAATTCTCTAGATTTTGGAGTTAAAGAACTACAGGATGTGCCAAGATCTAATATTCTGCATCATCTTAGGGTCCAGGGAATTCCCTCAGGTCTCATGTCAAAGCTTAACTCTCATGAAATCAGGAATAAATGAAGAGATTAAAAACTCCTCATCCTTATGTTTTCCAAATGCTTACGTTGGATTAGATAACACTGCTGGAAAGGTAGCACAACTAATACTATTGCAGCTCTATATGTACATGCAGAATACAATCTGGCAGGCTTAGTAAAAATGCTTTCAACTACTTACATACTGGTATCAGTTATTTCTTAACCTCCATTTGACAACAGTGTTTAGCTTTGACAGAAAAAATTGTCCCTTTGTAATCTCAATATTTTTTTGGTTTTGTGTTTATACTGCTTATCATTTTTACAGCTCTTCTGCATGCAAAAATTACATAAGTAAAGAAGGAAATTTGTGTAAGAAATGTAGTAAGATTGTACTTCTTTGTGCTGAATTATCTATAGCATAATAAGAGCCAACGCAATTTTTCAACAGAATATTTGGGTCTTTTAAGTCTTGATCACAATAAAAACTTGACCCATTTAATTTGTTGTCCCCCATCCCATGCTGTCGTTTACTTCCCCTCAATTTAATTACTGTATTGGATATCTGCAGCAGCAAACAGACTACATTTGTTTATGTATAATCATATTTATCTGGTCAATATAGTCAGTGCTCAGACACTTGCTGTACAAGCTTTTGACAACTATTTCACTCCTTGTTTTAGGCTTAGTTCTACCTGCACGACAGATTCAGAACTCCTCTGAGCAGGTCATGGCTGTTTTGTTAAATATGTGTCAGGAAATCACTGGAACTCATGAAAAATACATCTCCATTGGCTCAGAGTTTTGGTTGCCCAGAGGTGTCTGACAAATCTGTGAAGCACCAACCAGGAAGACAACAACTTTTGTAAACCAGGAAGTATTTCAGTAGCTCCAATAAAGATACCTCTGCTCTCTGGAGCTGGCAGTCATCACCAGAAGCAAAATGCCAGGTGCTTTCTCTCGGCTGGGAATAACTGTAATGAACAGCAGGGGAATTAGTGGGAGAAACTTGCTGACACAGTGCTTAAGATAAGGGAAATGGGACTTCCTCTTCTTTTAGGGAGGGGACTTTCATCCCATCTGCTTGTTCCCTGCCTCCTCTCTGGTGTGTAATCAAAAGAAAGATGTCTGCAGGTCCTGGGAGACCCCATTTATTTCTTGGCAATGATGATCAGTTGTGTAGTTTATACTGGCACAAATCCACAGGGGGCTGGAAGTGGCTTGTGGGCCCTTGCTGATTTATGTTGGGCAAGGGGGAAATCATAGTACTAACATGAAACTTGAATTTAGGTGTGAAAGAGATTAACATTGAGGACAAACAAGTGAAGGACAATCAGTGTGAATGGATGTAATGTTACTTCTGTGGAATAATGCTGCTGTGTGGGGCAGACACGGGCAACTGGGAGTAACCCCAGCAGGTAGGTTTTCCCTCAGCAAGGGAGTGTAATGGAACTACCTCTGTCCTGCACTGTTCACTTCCCATTTCCCAGTGCCCCATACTGGCTGCAGGTTTACCTGTTACAATTCTTGGACAGAGTGTAGAAAAGTGCTGCAGTCACACCAGACCCTTATCTTTACCTTGTATTTTCTTGTTTTCATGAATGGCTTCCCCTGACCCTTGCTAATTGATGGAATGGTGCACAAGACACCAGGGCAACCCACGGTCAGAATTAGAAAGGAGTTACTTTTTAGCATATTCTTTATTTTATTTTATTTTATTTTATTTTATTTTATTTTATTTTACTTTATTTTATTTTATTTTATTATTTTATCTAGGAAGTGGCAAATTTTGTGCCAAGGTTCCTGGCAGCAGCAGCTGGATCCGTGGTTCCATAGTGGGCAGCTGAAATGTTACCCCGGCTGGCCAGAGGTCAAGGCCATGCTGGCCTGTCCTACTCCCTCTGCTCTGCCAGAGCACACAGCGAATTGCCACGCTTCGCTTGTAGGGGGCTGAAGGGCAAAGCTGCTGACAAAGCTGGGAGGGGAACTGCAGTCAGGATCTCTGTCCCCTACCCTTGTTGGCCGCCTGGGTACAGGAACTGTCAGACCATGAGAAACATGTGGTGTTTCCAAGTAATTTTCTGCGTTCCTCATCCGCAATCTTATTATTCCCAAGGAACCACCACTGTTCCCATTTCATGGAAAACTGTGAGCAGCTTAAAATGCCCCTTGTCAATTGGCATCTTCTGCTGTTGTATTTACCTGGGACAAGGAGTAGCTCCACAGCTAATTCCTTCTCTCTCCCAAGATGTATCCCAAGCCAGGAGTTCCTTATGCATCAGTGCTCCCAGTCCAATCCTCCTTCACTGCCCTTGAGCTGTGCCTTTGGTCAACCCACTCCTCTTGCCCCTTCCTTGCCCCCAGAGCAGTGGTAGGTGCCCCAGCCCGGGAAACATTCAAGGTCAGGGTGAATGGGGCTCTGAGAGACCTGGTCTAGTTGAACATGTCCCTGCTCATGGGGGGGGTGGGGGGGTGACTAGATTCCCTTTAAAAGGTGCATTCCAACCCAAACTATTCTATGATTCTGTGATTCTTGGGCAATTTTGTGCCTTTCAGAGAAGATATGGTGCTGACTCATGCTGACTCAGTTATCAAGACTTACCTCAAAAGAATCTGCCTCTTCAAAAAGGCACATAGAAGAAGTTTGCTAACAGGTTGTTCTCTGCCTGTTAGCAGGTTCTCTGAACCAATTCAATGCCCTCCCCTATTAATGGAGGATACAGACACATATTAATCTGAAAAAAAAATCACAGGATGTTTTCTTGAGCCATCAAATTACTGCAAGACCTGAAGGTCAACAAGGTCTCCAGCCCAACACACCACACATGCAGATTTCCTCATCAGCAATGTCTTGTACAAACCCTACTAGGAAGAAAAGCACTTCCTTCAGTAATATTTTCATTAGTGCTTCCCCCAAGAAACTATGAAATATCTAAGGATGAGCAACTAATGTCCACCAAACTTGTGTGGAATTTGAGTTTCCAGACCTGGTATTCTCCCCAAATTGTGGCTTAACATTTTAATTTATTTAGTGATGCTACATTTTCTTTGGAGAGAGAGATTTCTGTAGCTAGTGTCTTAGTGAAAGATGCCCAGGTCAATTTGTTGACTCCACAGGGCTATTCCTCCCCAGCTGCGGGACTTGAATTTCCCTTTGTTAAAGTTCACAGGATTCCTGTCAGGCCATTTCTACAACCTGTCAAGGTCCCTCTGAGTGGCAGCATGATGAATTATCATAACAACCGCTCCTGCCAGTTTTGCAGCACCTGCAAAGCTGTTGAGGGTGTGCTCTGTCCCATCACACAAGTCATTAATGACTGTATGGTGGTCTCAGAATTCAGCCCTGGGGTATACCACAAATCACGGCCTCTAGCTGGGCTTCATGCTGCTGATCCCAAACCTTTGAGACAAACAGTTTAGCCAGTTTCAAATCGAACTCATTGTGTGCTTACCTAGTATGTGCTTAATGATTTTGTCAAGGAAGACAGTGCTGAAAGCCTTGTTAAGATCAAGCTCTGCCCTTGTTCACTGAGCCTGTCTTCTTCTCGTAGAAGGCTACAGGTTCCTTCCCTCCTTCTTAAAGACCAGAGTGATGTTTGATTTTTTCCCAGTCATCAGGAATCTCTCCCAGTAGTTATGACCCTTCAAAGGCAATTGAAAGTGGCCTTACAGTGGCATCAGCAGCTCCCTCAACACTCGCAGCACATTCCATCAGGACCCATAGCCCTACGCATGTCCAGTCTGTGTAGATGCTGCTTAAACTGATTCTGCTCCATGGAGGGCAAGTCTTTCTTGTTCTGGACTATTACACAGGTTTCAGGTACCTGGAATTCCTGGAGGCTGCTCTTATCAAAGGCAGCATTGAATGTCTTGGCTTTCTCTATATTTGTCAGCTAGTCCCCTGTGCCATTCTGCAGCAAGCCCAAATTTTGCCTAATTTTCCTTCTGCTGCTGATACACCTGTAAAAGTCTCTCTTGTTGTCCTTCACATCTCTTGCCATAAGCAATGGGGTAGGCTTTTTCTTTGCTAATGCTATCTCTGCCTGTTTTGCACGCTCTGTATTCCTCCTGAATCATGTAGCACTGCTTCTACCACTTCTACCTTGCTTTTCTATGTTTGATTTTAGTTAGAAACTCCTTGTTCATCTGTGTGGGCCACCTGATGACTTTGCTTGATTCATGTTTTTTGGATGGACTGTTCTTTAACTTGGAGGATGTGATTTTTGAATGATAGCCAGCTCTTCTGGACCTCTCTTCTTTCCAGGGCCATATCCCATGATATTCTTCCAAACAATTCCTCAACATGCTGAAGTATGCAGAGTTATGATCCATCATCTAAAGGCAAAGAATGGAGACACCCCCAATTTTTAATTAATTCCTAAAACTCTGGACTAAGAAGTAGATTGCTAAAATACTGCTGAATTGTGGAATTAAGTGGAGGGATCAAGCATAGGTACAGGAAAAGAGTGCTTTCCCATACCTCAGTCATTGCTTTTGAAATAATCCAAGGTCAGGTGTAAAGTCAAGGTCTCATTTCGTTTTGGCACCTGCTGGCTGACATTCCAATTAGAAAAATCATGTGTCTCTGCCCACTTTTACTGGTAATCTCAAAAAACAGTAGTCAGGCAATTATGGATCAAGATTTTCCACCTGAGGAAGCAAGGAGCAGTATATTAACAGAACAGAGATTTATTACATTCAAAAAGCCTAAAATATCTGGTTAATTACAGTTAATTCCTGGAATAAATTGATGGTATTCCAAACAAGATTTTATCAGCTTCTTTGGAATACAGTCCATTTTACTGGCATGCTGTTCAAAGGTTTCTATTGCAACTCATATTGAGGAGAGTTACATAAAACTTGATGTAGGAATAAGTGACAAAGGTTTTGTTTATTTCATATTATTATCTGTTGACTTTAAAAGACGTAGGTAACAAGACAAGTTAAGCAACAAGTCAATGATTAAACGGATAAAATCAGTATCAACTCTGCTAGTTTAAAAAGATATTTAGAAAGTATGAAGAAAACAAACCAGCTCTCTCAGTTGTAAGAAATTTGAAGTACTAAAATTGTTCTTCCTGCTTATTTAAAGTCTCTGAAATTTATTAATTATCCTCTTTCTCAGGCAATTAATTTTTGTATAATTTTAAATGTTTGAGGAGAGGCAGATTTTTGGCAAATTCCAGTTTTAGATCAACTTTACAATACAGCAAGGTTATGCTTTGTCAGTTTCCCAAAAAGATTTAAGATCCGATGTTTCTTCAGAGCAAATATTTTTGGTTATAGACTGTATCATGCTATACCAGTGACATAAAGGTCTTGCATAGTTTAAGGTTACAGTTCATCACCTATTTCAACAGCAGTTCTGTCACTGGGAAAATAGCAGTTCCCTCACATTTTCTCACTTTGACTTACCTCCCTAAATTAAAAGTGGTAAGAGCTAGGTATATTCTTCCTTTGCTTTCTCTGGAATGAACTGGATGTAGAGAAAAAAAGAATGCAGTTCCAGGGTTTATGTACATTTCCAGACTGATATCACATATCCAGGAGAAAGACGTTTTCTGTTTTGAAAAACTAGTGTTGCTACATATATTTTTTTTCCTCCCCTATTAATGTTTTATCTGGCAGTATGCATGTTTAGTGGCTGCACATTAATGAGACACAATCTGAAGCAGAATCATCTGCTGGTATCTGGGTAATTTTCATGCATACAGGAAGGAACCCCTTTTGTTGTGTTTACATCAGGATGACTTTCTGGAGGTATACATTACATTTTGGAAATAATCAGTTTATTAATATTAGAACAGGATTAGTCTCATCTAATAACAACACCATTGTTCCAGTATTTGGTACCTTTGATACTTCCATCAGCTTCTGCTGCTGAGTTTATCAGCAGCAACTATTATGGGAAAAGTCCACTGGAAAAAGAATAGGGCATGACTTTTGCCCCTCAGTTCTTGGTGATGTTAATTTAATCACGTGTAGAGATTATGTTTCCTTTAAGTAGAAATAAGAGCACTTACGCATATGCACATATGTGCTTCACCCCCCAAAAAATTCATGTGTAATTTTGATGCAGCTAAGGCTTAGCTGTAGTCCTCATGATAACCAGAATAGCAGCTCTGATTATTGGTGCTGTCTCATTTTAATTTTTCACTCAAGTTTAATAGATCAGAAGCTGGGACTGTATTCTCCATGCTACGTGGTGGCTGGTTCGTGTGGCCCGGGGATGTTTTTGTTAAGCAGTTCTGTACATCAAAGACGTTGGTAGAAGGGCTTCTCATTCCTACTGGAGCCCAGTTCTTCCCTAGTTTCTGCCAGACAAAAGAGTTAATACCAGGGCTGGCTGCTCAATCCAGTCACTTGTCTGAAGAACTTCCTAGCTGGTATTTCTCTAATGATAACACCTTCCTTTCCCCATTCGCCATTGTGGTAACTGTCTCTATGTCCAGGAAATACCAATATGGCTGCAATTGGCTGTGATATGTAGGTATGAATCCCTCAGGCTCAAGAGGACTTATTTTACCATGGATTAGCAGCATCTCCTTATGAACACTGCACATTCTCTGAGCGGGCAATTTCACTGACCAAGGGAAATAAAAGTTTTGGTGGAAGGCCTGTAAATTCAGAGAGCTGCAGGCACAGTCCCCCACCAACTTGATGCAGTTTTGAGGAAAACTCAAGGGAAAGGGTAGAAACCTCTAATTTAACTCCATATTTGTGAGGAGCCAGTGTAGAGGGACGAACAATGGCTTAAACTGTTGAGTAAGTTGCTGAGTAGGTGAGCTGCCATGCTTTGAATTGACTTTTTTTCCCCTTTTCCTCATTAATTGTCTTATCCTACACACCTATTTAGAGAAACAGTTAATGCCTGAAATTCATGGATTTGTAAGACAAGAAACAGAACTAGTTAAACTTCCCATGCATGCAATCTACTCTAGAAAACCTGGTTTTGTTATTTGTTTTGTGTTTTGGGATGAGATGGGGAGATGAAATACATCAGCCAAGTGAGATTTGACATAAATGAGGGATCTGCCAATGCAAATGATCCCATATTTTGGGATGAGACCCAATTTTGGACAAAAATGGTATTCAGATTAGATATTGATAAATGAAGCTTTTGTTCAGATTGAAACCAAGCTAACACTGCTATGAGATAAGTAACCTCTCCATTTCCTGATATGTGTTATTTAAATTTAATAAACTTTATACCGCATTTAGCTTCTTTCTTCTAAAAAGCGAAGTAATTTGTTTTCAGAATGCAATGATGTCAACTGAAGATTAGGAAAGAAAGGAAAATAAACTAACTCTTCCAAGATCTATTGTTCAACATCCCCATAACTTTCCCTTCAATGACCACACTTTTCCTTGACCTCCAAATCCCTTTCTTTCCTCAGTACCAACTCTTTACTAGGTGGAAACTAAAAGGATGATCAGATTGACCTGGGCCCCGGTACATGAAACTATTTTTCTGTGTTTGGAAATAACTCAGCTATATCCAGGACCTAATATTATCTGATTTCCAGCCCCTTTCATCTCTTCTTAGCTGGGTAGAGTCATGAGTACTCTTCAGCTAAACTTGCAACATCTCTTAGTATTTTCTGTGCAAGTAGGATGTTGAAGGTCTAGTCCTGCTGCTACTCCTCTTGCCTGCCACAAGTGATTGTAACCATGTTCATCATTTGTCTTAATTCTATTAGAGGACAAGGAAGAGTCAACAAAACTTTGAGAGCTGCTCTACATTAGGGTCCTGAGGCACTAATAGGCTGATCAGCCACATCTGGAGCCCCTCACATGCCTTGCCTCTGGGTTGAGGATGCTGTTTAAGCTCAAGCCTGGCTTTCTAATCCTGGTGTGTGATAAGCTTGTGGAAGCGTGTTTGGTATTGCCTCCTCATCTCTTGGCTCATGAGTGGATTTTTCCCCAGGTGGACTGCAGGTGTTAAACTAGCCTGCATTATTTCCAGCCCTGTCTCTGCTCTGCCTCCTGGAAGAACCTTGGGCTGATGCTGCAAGCAGTGTGTCTCCAGGCCTGCATCGGGCCCTACCTCTTCCTGCTGCTCTTGGTTGATCCCTGGATGGTCCCTCATCCTCATTTACCATGTTGCCTCCCCTGGGCCTATTGCTGTCAGCACCCTGGCACCTCAGGTACTGTGGAGCTATCCTTAGCTCCTGTTTTTACCCCTTGTGGAACAGCCCTGCTCCTGCTCCTTCCTGCAGTACAAGTGTCTGCCTTGCTGAAGGAAGAAGGCAGCTTCTCCCAAACTGAGCACTGCATAATTACTTGTGGTGGAATCTAACATTCCCTTTTCTCTTGGATGTGAAGGAAGATGTAATGAGACCTCCATCAGCTGCTGAGTGTGCAGTATTCCCATTTTTCCCTGGTTGGTCATGGACTTCTTGAGACAGGATGGGGAGATTCCCCCAGGCTTTGCCCTGGGTACCTGTTGGGCATCTGATGCCCTCTGCAGCCCTCTCTCTCAATGAATAAAGAGAGCAGTCATCTGCCTGCAATGCTTCAAGGCATGGTAGAGCCTCCTCTAGAACAATAAATTATAGAACTGAGGGCTTAAGAGGTTAACAGTGACTCTGGCTTGCCAGATAGCATTAGCAGAGCTCCTCCTGCACCTCCAATGATTTACACTGTCCATTCATATGATGTCTAGTCTATGCTTCCTCTCCCATCCTGAAAGAAATGGTTTCTTTCTAGCTACTGGACTGGTCCTTTTAAACATCTTTTTTTCCTTGACACTAGACAAAGTATGTGAAAAAAGTAGAGGTTTAAAAGTTTGCAGAATGAATTTACTTAGTCTGATTGTTTCAGCAATTCAAAAACTCATCTAAAAATATCCTAATATTTATTTATTAATAATACTTCACTTGTCACCTTTGACATTTAGTTTAAAAGAACTACTTATTAATGAAAGGACAGTGCTTTCATTTACTGGAATAGATCAACATTTCTTAACAATTTTATCTCTCCAAATATTTACATAAATGAAGGCTAACCCTTATTGAACTCAATCACTATCGCACTGTAAAACATCAAAATGTCAAGAGAAAAAAAAATTAAAAATAAACTATATATTTACTCCGAGGCCTCTAGGAGAACCCCTTATCAGCTAATACTGTACCAACACGTTTAACTTAAAGCTGTGATTTCTTTAGGAACTTGCAAACTTGTAACCTCTAGCAGGACATAGAGGTGGGGAAGAATATGTAATATCAGAGTCTCAATTAAGTTTTAAAATAATGAGAGATAATCTAATGTGGAATACCAGAACTTATTTATAGAAAAACACATCCTAAATTTCAATTCAGTCAGCTAGAGGGAAGTAGACCAAGTTTCCCCTACTGAAACTTAGCTTCTGATGCTGTAGCTGATGCCACATATACTCAGCTCTCCTCTTGCACCCAGGCAGCTGTAAGATGGTATCTTACATATATGCTCTTGCTATACCACGTTGGCTAACAATTAACTGCCTGCCACCAGGGAGGAATTCCCCCTCTTAGGACACATTGTTCTGTGGTCATTTTACCCTTCGTGACATTCCACTTAAAATATGTGAGTGACAAAGATTATTTCATCAGGGTAAAATATAAGATTATGGAATAAATTTTGCCCTGCTCAGAAACGGAATAATCAGAGAGCAACTTATAATGAAGAGGCTCTGATTAATGACAGACTTATTCAACAAACTAAACTAATCTTAAAAGCAGTTATTCCTCCACTTTTGAAATGCAGGAGGTAAAAAAAAAAAGATTAACAGACACTAGAGTTAAGTTACTGAAACTTTGCACCCATCCCTTACCAATTTTTTAACCTGTACAGAAACAGTCATATCTATTAAGATTGCTTAATTATCTTCAGATGATAAAATTTATTGTAAGCTTGCTATAATCTTGGACATCTTTCCAGAAATGAAAAGCTGAAGGTGCCTGAGAGTAAGAAACGGCTGGTTTGAGGAGACAGACCATGGCCCAAAGTGATGTAGATGATATGTATCCTCTGTGTAGCAATAATAAATAAGGGGTGCTGCAGGGATGAAAGAAGAGCCGAGGGTGACTGCTGTTTAGTGGCAACTGTTTATGGTCGTGTTGTGAACACTTTCTGAGCTGAAAATGATGGTTTGTGTTGAGGCACAGTTTAGTTCACATGATCTCTCAGGTGTCTGCAGTAGCATTCATTCTGGGAGCTGTAAGAATAGGGAAAAAGAAGTCCTTGAGCACAAGTAAACCTCAGTCAAGACATATGTCCCTTGGCCTATGAAACAAACACAGATGCAATGTATCTCACTCATTGTGACTGCTGCAAATTGGATCTTTTGTCAGAAATGCCCAGCTGTTTTCAGGGTATTGACAGCTCCAGGTGCCAGTCGGAAATGCTGATTTATCTTTCAGCCAAACCAGATCTACTCCTTCTTACAATTCCCACCTGCCCCAAGATGTTCCCAGGAATCCCTAGGCCAAGAAGGTATGTTTTCCCACTGGCAAGACAGGAGGTTTCTCCCTTTGCATCTGGGGGAACAGAGAAATTAATCCATTGGCAGAGATCCATCTGGCTTCAGCTCCTTGTCCTCACCTTCCCTGTGGTAATGACTGTCTAATGCAGAAGAAAATGGCCTCCAGTTGTGCCAGGGGTGGTTTAGATTGAATATTAGGGAAACTTTCTTCACCAACAGTGTTGTCAAGCATTGGCACAGTCTACCCAGAGAAGTCACCATCACTGGAGGTATTTAGAAGTATTTAGATGTGGCACTTAAGGACACGGTTTACTGGTGGACTTGGTGGTGCTGGGTTAATGGTTGGACTCAATGGCGTTAGAGGTCTTCTTCAACCTGAATGGTTCTACAATTGTCATGTGTACAATGTTGTTGGAGCTCCAGAAAAATGGCTGTGAGTAGTCAGAAAGGTTTTCAGCTGCCAGAATAATTTTCTGAGCAAAAAAGGAGCAGGTACTGGTCATTTGTGGGTGTATTATTTTCGTAATTTTTTCAATCCGTGATGATGCATTCATCTGGATCTGAAGAGAAGGAAATGTTGAAGGTGAACACCCAGCCAACTTTTTCTTCTTTTCCCCCTATCTCTTTCTGTACTAGATTTTTCCCATCCACACTTTCAATGGCAAACTGCTTTGTTGCCAGGATTTGTTTTGCCTTTCCATGACCCAGGCCATGGAGCTGCCTTGTCAGTGAAAGTGTGGAATGGCAATTATTTCAGTGGAGAAAAGACAGAATAGCAGGAGGAGGAGCAAACGAGCTATGGCAAACAGCCCCATTCTTTCATGGAGTGTGAAGGTTATGAAGTGGTATTTTCTAGGCAGACAGATTTCTAGCTCTGAATGTTATCTATATCCCTGGTTTTGTTGCTAAACATGTACTTGGACTGGTAGTGGCATAAATGTACTGCAGAACACATGCTCTTTGTCAATTACAGAAGTAATGTTACTATTGTCTAGAGAAGCTTCAGGATGTCAGATAATAATCTGAAATTTTAAAAGTTATAGAATGCAATGCTATCTTAGAAAAGTTATTCCATTTATAAGTATATGTTTGAATATTTTCTCTTCTTTTCTCCCCTGATGCTGTGTATGTAATCTCTTGAAACACTACAGAAGATATATTTGATTTGCTCCAATTCCTTTCTCTTCAATTCTCATTTGCACGTGAACCACAATAAATATGAACACCTGGCTTTAACCAGTAATGCCACATGTCATTGCTATGGGCAACATCTCCTCTTTTGATCATGTGGATTATTTCTTTGTTGTTTCCGGTTATATCTTGAATGCATTGATTAGTGGACAAAGGACCACTTTGGTACTTGCCTCTTCATTATTGTAAGGAAAGGAAAAATGTTTTAATGCAACAAATGTGTTGGTGAATAGGGGCATTAAATTCCATTTCCTTTGTGCTAAGCTATTTGCTGTCTGACAAACAGCATCCACACAGAGGAAAATGCTTTTTGGGAAAGAACATTTATTGATAGTTAGTCTCTAGGGACTTCTGAAGAGCTATTTCTCTGTGCCACCAACTACATGGGACCAATGCTGGGGGAAGCTGAAAGATGAAAAAGAGATTTCAGATCTTCGGAACTTGCCAAGAGACAGAAAGCTTCATGAGACATAATATGACATTTGTTGGACTTCCTGGCTCCACTTCGCTTTTTCTCCCGGTATGGGACAAAACCCATCACTGGCCTCAGGATGACCAAAGAAATTGGTTTTTTGGTGTCTGTTTTCTAGCCACCACTGGAGTGGACATACAGTGGAAAGTGTCAGATGGGCTGTTGGCATGCTTGGTTGAAGAGACCATCTGTCTCCTCTGGGTAGGGTTATTTTGGAAGAATTCTCTTACTTGAAAGAACTTTGTCGATTTTGCTAAACATGAATTTGTCAAACAGAAACACCTTTGTTTACAGAAGCGAGATGGTGCTCAGAGAGTCAGAAATCAGGACTGAGAGAGCCGGAGTACTTATCGTATGGCCAGTGCCTGCTGGAATGAGCTGTAGGCACAAATCCCTGAAAACACTAGCCCCTTGGGAGTTAGTGTCCAGTGACAGCCTTACAGCATCATTCTCCCATTGTTCTCTTCAGACATCTGTCATACCAAGAGTGTTTGGCTGGCTACCAGGTGAATTTGCAAGGGATAGAACACATAAAAGAGACTATTAATAATATTTTTATGAGAAGTATAGAGAATTTATAGAGAATTAGAGTTTCCCTGACAAAAGCTTGAGGATAAATATACCTTTTTAAAGTTTTTTTTTTTCTCTTAAAATGAGGCAAAATGAAGGAATTTTATTCTTGGTATTTTTAGAGCCAGAAGCTCTCATCTTTCTCATAGAAAGGACTGTGTTTGCTGCCCAATGCCTCTCTTTGCTCAAGTCGGAGGCACAGCCTGTTTCTCTGTGTTTTCAATCTTGCTCAGACAGTGCAAATAATGTAGGGAAGGATGGAGATCATATACTGTGTGGCAATCATGAACTCACTCACCGTAAGTGATGCTGTCAGTGGTCTCCTCTGATTGAAATTGGTCTCAGTACCACTGCCAGATCAACTCATGACCACTGGATATGTTTAGCAATGCAAACCAGGGAATTATTATGCTTCCTGTGTAGGTGGGATGTTGAAATAAAACAGCCTCAATCCATTCCACTTCACTTTAATTTCCTCTAGGGTAAATGGGGATGTAGTAGTTCAAGGTCCCCTTTCTGTCAGTGACAACACATCAGCATTTTCAGATACAGTGCAGCTCACTCAAGGATGTGGTTTTCCATCTACAGGTACCAATTTCTTCCCCCTGTGCACAACTAGTGCATGAATCCAATAGATTTAAAATTAGGGGACTCAGTTTCTTGTCTAAAGCTTTATGCAATGAGCCCAAATCAAAATGATGCAGTTTTTTAGAGATTCTTGCAGATACAGGAATTAAACTTTAATGTCCTCACATCCCTGTGATGCTGTAATTTATAGCCTATTTTTCTTCAGTACTCAATGTAATGCTCAGTCTCACTAGAAAGTGTAAAAAATGACAGAAAGACTTAGAAATCAAGTTTATGTCTTGCAATAACATCTGGGCTCTTTGGATGGGAAAGACAAGGAGGCTGAGAATGTCATAAAATGTACATGTGCAAGGAAAGTGTTATAATGAGCAGCAAGGTACTATCACCCCACCGTTTGAATTAAGTTCCCCTCTGCACCCGACCAGAGTGTTAACGAGCATCTCAAATCTCTGTGCTGATGGTCAAGCTGGAATTCACAACATTTTAATACAGCCCATGTTTGGAGAGTTTCGCAAAGAAAGAACTGTTAATGAGTAATCCTTGTCCATTTGGGCACTGAGCCAATAAACCCAAGCTTTGATTCATTGTGTTATCACTACAGGCTTCTGCTAAACATGAAAGAAAAACAAAACAAAAATGTTCCTATGTGAGAATCATTAGGATACTGAACTGAGCGCGGAACTGGCTTACATCCTGCCATCTGCAGTCTTCCAGAAAAGAACAGTAAGTAATAATTCCTTAAACTGATAGTTCTTGCTGTTGTGTAGCATAAAAGTAATTTTATCACCTGAATTATTTAGTGAATGTTAATGGACTTCTGATCCGAAAAAAAAAAAATAATGTAAGAAGTCATTTCATCCACAAAACTGTCTCAACAGTAGGAATTCCCCTTGAGAAAAATGGTAAGGTGGAAAATAAGGTCATGTTCAAATTTGTCTTTAGAAAGTTGGGTTCTGTGTGTCACTGGAGCAGAAGGTGTAAGTTTGATATTGAGACTTTCTTGCAACAGCACTATCTAGTTAATTGTGTGCATTAGCTTTGAAATTATTGGTTGGTTTTTTTTAATCCTTTTAGAGACAGAAAATGTTATCAGTGTGATTAATGGGAGAACAAAGAGCAATCCAGAGAGGGAAAATTATATTTGTTTCATGTAGTTTTTTCTTTGACAGTTCTGTGTACGGATTCCAAGTGCGTCTTCCCAAGTTGAAGACTTTAGCACGTATTTCACATAACTAGGAAGAGTAAAAGGGGGTTTCAGATTTCAAGTGATTACCATTTGAATCCATTGCTAGTTTTTAAGAAAATTTAATTCTATTCTGAGTGTTCCTGCTACTCATTTATCTTCAGAAATCTGTAGTTGTGGCGGAACACATTTCGCTTTTGTTATTTTTATTGCTATTGCTTGTTTTACAGAGAACCTAGACATTGGGAATTAAATTGGAATTCCACTAGTCTAAATGGCAGTCCAAAACCAGGTTAGAAATGGAGGGCTTGCAGTTTTATCAGGTGAGACATGAAAAAGATGCTGGAGAAAGCAAGACACACAGAAATGGTGTTAAGGGGGTCATCCCAGGGACAGTCAGAAGCTGGCCCCACTCTTTGAAGTTACTTACCTGCTTACAGAAATGCCATTGATGCTTCTGATAGAGTTTTCTCATAGAGTTTTTTTTCTCATAGAGTTCTACTTGGGACTCAGATACCTGGTTTTGCTACAGAATTAAGCAAGAATGTTCAAATTTTTTTTCTGTGTCCTGTGTCTCTTTCCTGCTCTGATTTTAAATGCCATATTAAGAAATCTAACAGAAAATTTCAAATAAACACAGTAACACCAGTCCTGCCTCTGGTTCTCAAACTTGCTCATAGGGTTGCTTGCATTTTGCATCAGTTGCTGTGTAGTTGCCTGTACTGCTGTGCTTGCCAAAATGACCTGAAAGCAACAGGCTGGAAACAGAGAGCATAAATCTCCCTAATGCTTTCAGGTCTCTTTGATACACTTTAAAACAAACAGGTAAGCAAATAAAATCACTTCTCAAATAACTGAGGCACTGCATTAAATATTCTACAAAAAGGCTATGAGGCCACATCAAAAGCCTGTAAATGAGATGGGAATCTATCTTCCCATTGATGTTAACAATGTTTGGATTGGGCCATAGATTAATGATGTTACTGAAATTTCTCTTTGAGCAATAGGCAGTCAGATGTGTGAAGAATAGGAAAATATTATGGGACAGATGGAAGGAAATGTACTTCACTAATATTAGTGAAAAATTTTGTAAGTGCTTTGATATATCTTCCTTTGCTGAGTAATTGAAATAGATTCAATCATTTTTCTGAAGGTAAACGACAATTAGACTGTCATAGAGGTTTTCTGATGATCAAACGTATTTTTACATTATTTGAAAGTGTGGGGCCATGATGCTTTTGTTTTCAGTGAGCTCAGTTGATTTAACTTTAATTATTTCACTAAGAGACTTGGCTTTGCTTACACAGAAGCCAGGGAAAGCTTTACTGTTGACCATAGCAAGGTCAGAGGCAGTGCACAGATAAGAGCCCACAATAAATCTGAAACCTAGGGTTCCATGGTAAGCCCAATTGTGTATACACACATATTTGTATACCTCAATGAACATAAATCCCATAAGAAATCTGAATAAACCTGTATATGCACCCATAGAGTGGAAAAACAAGCCCCATATATAATAATATACATATGAATTTTCTTAAACATAGAATGTGTAAACACACATAGATTGACTGTTCTGAAGTATGTTAAAATGCAATAAAATTTTATGTAATTCAGAGCTCTTACCATACAATTGAAGACAATAATCTCAAGCAGTTGGGCACATATTTTTCTTTATACATACTGATCTCTGTTTTCCTTTGCTGTATATTTTGGCCTATGAAAATAATCTCCGAATGTGGTAAAAAGGTTTATTTAAAAAGTTAACTAAAAAAATTATTTGGAAAAAGAAGCTTTCTAATTTGTCATATGCCCTTCTCTTGAAGGGCTCTTATTTTGGAGAGCAATATTCATTTCCTGTGCTTCTATTGCCTTTTTTTCAGCTTTTACATATCAGATGCTCTTTTTTGTTGCTGTTACACCTCAGAATGGAGTATCAGTCCAATATAGTGACCTATATTATCTCCCAGAACTGAACAATGTGTGGAATAAGTGTATCTTAACTGCTCTGTACTGTATACTTAGTGTAGGTCTTAGAGCTGGAAATCAGCATTTGCTGCTTTTAAATACATGTGAAATTAATTATATGGATAAATCTAATATAGGTTAGATAGATCAGAGCAGGCTGGACTCAGGAGAAAATCAAAGCTGAACATCAATCAGTATTTAATGAAGAATTTGGTGTTCAGTGAAATTTACAGTAGCAAAGCTACATGCAATGGAAAATATATTTCCAGCTTTTTTTATTATGATCTTGTGCCTTGCAGAAATCCCAAGAAGATAGGAGTAATCTCTTCCATGAAATCTAGTAAATGGTCTGCGTCAGCTGGATATACTAAAGAAAATGAAGTATTAAAATTCTGGGAACTGTAAAATCATCACGAACATTTGGCTTGAACTGAATCCATCCAGACCAAAATTTATGTGGCAGGAGGCATAGAGTTACAAAACCTGTAACATCCTACAATAGCACAGATTCTTACAAATATGTCCTCAAGATTCTTACTATAAACAAGGCAGTATTAATAACATGAGGGCTGAGTCTTTTTGTGTGTGTATACAAAGAATAATAGATTCTAAGGAGTCCATCTTGAGGTTAAGAGGGGCATTATACAATGACATGTTAAAAAATGGAATGGCCTCAAAGAAGCGAGAAAGAAGTTTATAGACAAATCAGAGAGGCTGTAAAAACACAGACACTGTATAAGCATTTAAAATCATAGCTTGCCTGCTTTCTTCTTTATTTGCAGCACAACCTAGAAGGATGCAGAATATAAACCTTAGAAGCTAAGAAGGTATGCATTGAAAGTCTGACCATAAACTGGCAGTCCTGACTGTGCTGCTGTCTCCTTCCATCACAGAACACTTGTCATGCACTGTAAGAGGAATCCCATCCTGAGTTTGTCATGGCTATTTCATGAGAAAACTGTCTGTCAGGAATTTTAAGACCTTAGAGCCTTGTGGGTAGCCCCACCTCTTGATTTCAGCAGATAACCTCCCTGGCAACAGAGGCAGCAAGGCAGTGAAATGGTTGGAAGTAAACGTGGACCTAGTGGGGTGGCTGGGCTGGTTGCCAAACCCCATCCAAGATACATGGAGTTTTTCTGCAGTTGCAAAACTATGTTTCTGTGCTAGATTTGAGACTCTGTGTTTACATATTATTTGCCACAAGAACCCTATCTGGTCTGCCATACAAGTAGCTTTTGACATTTCTAAGTAAACTGTTTAAATTATCTGTGCGCAGACATTTAAAATGCATCTGTCTAATTAGAGGGCCTCTGTTTATGTTAAGAAAGAACTTAATGAATCCTTATGGACAAATCTGAATATAATTACAGAGTGTGTTTGCCACTCTCACAAGCTACTTCCCAGTCTGCTCAGCACTGGGGCCTCCTGCAGCATTCCCGTTTTTGTCAGATGACTTCATTTCTGCTCGAGAAACATGCTGAGCCCTCACTGGGAAGCAGACTGGGCTACAACTCTCAAATGCCTTCAGGGAGGGGAAATGCAGCCCCAGGGACAGTCCCACGGTAATAAAACCAAATAAAGAATTAAGACTATGAAACAAAGGAAAACAGATTGCTGTCAACTTTATGCAGAATCCTCTTGGTGTCTGTACAAACCCTTGAGACATCTCCTTGTGGGAGCTGTATGTTCTCCTGTTGGTCCTGCCTCAAATGCAATCTGGAGTTGTCCCACTCCACCCACATGAGCTGGGCAAAGGAGTCCCTTTCATGCCTCTCCCAGCCTCCCCAAGTGAGAGTTGTGTGGCTGCTTGAGACCACAGACAGAGCGGATGGGCAAGCCTGGTTATCAGAGCAAGGCCTGGCTTTCTGTGTTTGCCACCATTTATCTTGTTCAGTGATTACTGAAGGCAAGATAAAGAGCTGGTCCCTGGAAATTAAACTCAAGTTTCCTGCCTGTGTTCTTCTGATCTAACCATAAACTTGCACTTTTTCAGAAAGCAATGAAATAATGAAAGGGTGGAGAAAAATAATTAAAACAATTGATATTGCATGGAAGAGGGGCTGGGCAGCATGCCCTCAGGAGGTCAGGCCAGTGCTTCACTCTGAATATTTGAATAAATTTGGGCATAAACAACCATTAATTTAAAATGAACAGAAAGATGGCAAATAAAATACGCCGCAGCAAGGAAAAACCAAACAGGCTGGATGTAGCATTTTATTTAAAGGCTGAATTAGGTATTGTAACTTCAAGACAGTGTTTGTTACAGTAAATATTGAAACAACCTCCTGCATCCTGCCTTACACTAGGTACACAAAAGTCAGTTGTCTTGTTTTAAATATTCTTTTTGCTTCATATGTTTCAGGATTTCTTTTGAACCTCCTTTTTGATCAGCATATTCATCCTGAACTGAAGAATAAATGGGATCTGAAATGAATTTAATAGGACATCATCAACTAGCCACGGCTGATGGATTTCCTCTTGCTGAAGGTCCTCATTTGTTTGGTAAGTCAACAAATTAGGTTGAAATAGCAAGCTGTCCTTTACTCAGAAACCTAGAGGAAAATGCACTGAAATTTCAAGTCAAGGACATGTGGCTGAAATGTGCCAACCTTCTTGAATCTTCAATACTTATGAAATGAATAACAAACAATACATCTGTGTTGTTAATGTAATCCTGCACATTATTGCTCTCATCACTGCTCACAGCAGAACCTGTGGGTTGTTTTTGTGACACTCTTCTAGTACTGGAGACCATTTGGCAAAGACAGACCTTTGTATGTAGGCTGGGTGTTACCTTCATGTGAGTCCCTTAAATCAAGCTGAGCAGATGTATTTCCAGTTAATTTGCAATAAAATTACAGTGCAATATATTTGCATTGCCATATTACGCAAATTTATGAAAGCAATTTCACCTAAATTAAAATCTTTGTCGTATTAAGACCATTAAAAACTTATCCTATTAACTTCAGAGCACAAGAAAATTTATAAAGCAGGCTGGAAGATTCTCCTTGCTCCAGTTCCGCTGGATTTTCCAAGGCTAAGCATGAGTTTGTTGATGCGTGAAAAATTCTTGATCAATATTTTTTAGGCATGGGTAAGCTTTTTTCTGATATATGTACTGCTAAGGAAAAAAAAAAGAGAGAGAATAATACATTTTTTAGCCTTTCATTTGACAGCAGAGTGGGTCCTTCATTGAGTGAGTTATGATACATTTGAGGGCTTCACACACAATACAGACTCTCACAAAATGCTGCAACACCTCAGAAGTTTACAGTCCAAATAACACCAGAATTCTGCCTTTTTGAGTGCTGGAAAAACCAAACACATTCCAGTTTCATCTGTCTGAAATGAGAGTAGTGCCTGGGGTATGGAAGGAAGGTCTCTGACACACAGAGCCACTCCCCCAATATCTACTTTTAAATTAATTTTTTCATTATTTTTAAGGAGTAATGATAAGGTAGCTTGAAAATACAAGGAAGAATATTAATGTAAAATACTTTCCCTCCAGAGGGTAATCTTACTTACAGATTGTGAAGCTTTCAGAAGAGGGATTGTGTCTCTCGTTATAGGTGTTCAGAGCTTAGCACAATGGAGATTTAATTCAAACTGACATTGCTGTAACAGAAAGAAATAATGTATTAAGGAGTTGAACCAGGGGTCCCATTAGGAAGGAAACTTAGCACTCCTGCTGTGTTTCACTTAAGCTGACTTTTGTTTTGTGGGGTGTCACTCTAATGCGGTGTCTTTCTTGCTTTTATGGCTGGGAAAAGCCTATCAGAAATAATATGCAACTGAGTCCACAGGGAAAGTTACTCATTGTGAAAACATGACTCCATCTCTTCAAAACACTTGTAGGAAACAGTTTTGCCTCTTAATTTTTTATCTTTGTAAATTACTTGCATTTTTTTGACATACAGTTTTGGCAGGAAGTGACTTGTGAACCCCAGAAAACAGGAAGAAAGCTTTTCTTTTAGATGGTCCATATAATGCACATTTCTTTTAGGTCTTCTCATGCATTGCAGCTCACAAGTTAAAAATTGCTGGCTTACAAACATTAGCCTTTATACAAACCAGTCTCCTTTATTCAAAGATGCATACTCACATTCTGTAAAAAATCCCTGGAAATACATTTTCTTTTCATTATGCTTTATTCAGTCTAAGGGAGAGTGTTCTTAGACCTTCAAAAACAAATCTAATTGCATCTCCAAACATTAACTCCGGGTTCAAGTCTTTCAAAAGAAATGTTGTCAATTCTGAGTTGCTTGTGCTTTGAGCCTCATCACCATGGTCATTCCAGGGCACTTCTACATACTTAGCCTCAAGACTTCTAGTTGCAGCAGGTTTCAGAAAAAAGGTTTTCTGCCTTTCAGTAGTTGAAAATTGTACGCTGCTATTTTAACAGTATATGTCTAAGGTAAAGTATCTCTGTGTGTCTTTGGAGTTAGTGTGTTTTAACTATGGTTTTTCACTTCTGCAGTTATGAGTCCCTGGGAAAAGGGCCTCAAAATGCAAATGAGGAAGGATCTTTAGCCTACTAAAAGTGTGGGTCCTTCCCTTCCACCCTGTCTTCCTGAAAAACTGCTTTTCTTTTTCTAGCTCCCTACTCTGGTGATTTAGAAACATCCTAGATCTCTTTACAGAAAATATATCTTCGAAGAAGTGACCAAAACCAAATACATAAAATGATACAGTCTCTATGGTAGCTGCATGCAAAATCAACTTTATCTTTCCTGCAGCTCTGGTTTTCCCAGTGAGGGAAAGGGACTCTTGATAACAAGAAATCCCAGAGATGTGTGGGTCCCCATAAGACCTGTCCTGTTGAGATTCTTCCCTTCCTCAGTCAAATCCTGTTTTTATTTCACAAGTCCCATTGTACTGAACAGGGCCAGCTCTGTGAAGACTGGTCCAGTTTCATATCCTGATCTAAGAGAAAGTAGCACACCTATCAACCTTCCTTTTTTAACCTCTGTAATTCAGGACTGAAATCTTGTTCCCCTTTAAAATCTTTGGAAGCTTTGTAGTTCACCTTGGAGCTATGATTTTTTTTCTGTGGACACTTCTACCACGGCAGACACAGACTGATCTGAGCTCCTCCACCTGGCCCCAAATTGGCTGGACACAAGCTGTGACCTAGAACATGCTGAGCTGCATTAGCAGAGCACTGTGACAAGCCTTTGTCTAAGGCCTGGCAATTCAGCAAGACTGTCAAAGGTGTTTGACAACATCTTTCAATTGCCTTTGAAAGTTTTTCATATTAGAGACAATACGTGTGTTATTAGCTTATTTCTCTCAATGGTCTTCACTTGTCTTTTATCACAAGGGACTGAATGAATTTTCAGACACAAAAATATCCCTCCTTCACATCTTATAAGTGTAGAGTAAGGTTATATATTTGTGTGGCACCTGAAATACATACAGACTCAAACTGTCATTTCTATGATAAGTAAGTAGTATCTATCTTATACAGAAGTTAGTAAGCAAGATACTAAGTGTGAAACTTCAGATATCACAAATAGAATAATTTCTAAGAACCTGAAAAGATAATTCAGTACTATTGTATGCTTGGTTTGAATGAAGATCTATTTTAAGTACTTTTTGATGGCCTGAAAATGCTTTTTCGTAATGTGATATTAAAATGTAAAAAGACAAAAGATGCCACCCTCATTGTATATGTCCCTAGCTGAGAAAGAATTTTTAGGGGGAATGAACACTCTTAAAAGCTGTATTGAAAAGGATGAGGAAGAATAGGAAAAAAATGACATGTAGCAAAGAGGAAAAGAAAGCAATATATCTAAACTTCTTAACGAAAGAACTACAAAATGCCATTGAAAATTGTTGTAGGCATAGAACAGTGCCTAAGAGGAGCTTAAAAGGCTGGCTCCTTTTAGGAAAATCTACATTTTTTTCTGGTTTGGGGTTTGGTTTTTTTTTTTTCTTAATAAATAATAGTAATAAAAAACGTAGTAGGGTCAAGTGTCCAAACTGATTAAACAGCTTCAAGATCATAAGACATATTAAATAACTACTTGTCTTTAGCACCACCTGGCAGCTGATGCAACATCTGGCTTCATCCCTGCAGAGAAGATAATTAGGCTCATAACTGACCCCCAAATCAAAAGGAAACAAACCGACACAAATTAAAACAGAAAATCTTGGATGCGTAATAATTATGAAGAGAGCCAAACCAAACAGAGTGGCAATGTGAGTAAAAAATTTAATGAGAAGGACAGATTGGATGTGGCTTTCAGCAATCTGTTCCAGAGGAAGGTGTCCCTGTCTATTTCAGGGGGTTTGGAACCAGATGATCTTTAAGGTCCCTTCCAACCCAAACCATTCTATCTTGTCTTACAGGTGTGGCCAGTAGGGTCTGAGCACTTTGGCCTTTTTTTGAGCATGCAACATTTCTGCACTTAAAAAACATGCTTCCTGTGATTCTGAAGTGGTTAATCTATTGCACAGACCCACCTGACCTAGTATTTATTGATACAAGTATTTATTGATACAAAATTTTGTTGTATCTAAACCAAAATAGATGCAAAAATACAATGGCTAGGCCACTTAAGAGGCGTCCCCTTAGCTGGTAACCAAATTTTACCCAGGTTAATCCACACTGGGAACAGACATTGTTTCCGGCATTTACAAACAAGTTTCTTGTAATGAAGTTAATTAGTAAACTTTATAACCTCTGGTCTTTGTCACTCCTTTCTAATCTTAAAGAAAGTTCTCACAGTAAAGAAGTTACCAGGACACAGACACGGCAGAATTAGAAGTTTAAGATATATAAATACTTTAGGAGGTAAAAATGAAAAAAGAGAGGGAAAGGAGGACTGAGGCACCTTAAGGAGAGCATTTCTCGTCAAGAAATGGTCAGACTGAACACAGCCTGAGGTAGGATAGTGCCATATTCTCACTTGGATATTTTTGTTATCTATTCTTGCACTCTTCCTTGAAATCGTAGGATGCTAGTAGGTTTTTTAAACCAAGTGATCTTTAAAAGATACGCAAATAATTTGTTTGGAATTAAACCAGGATTTTGTTAATGGCTATGCCATGGTTTCCAAATTATCTAGTTCTGAATATCGTTATTTTATTATGTTCCTTCAAGAATAATAAAGGAGAGACAGGGGTTCATATTTAAAACTTGCTTAGAATTTAATTCTCTTTGTTTAGCTTTATATGAGTGGAGCAATAACTTTTACATTAAAATATCATCTCATTGTAATTTCTGTAATATTTTGCATAAAATCACCTTTAGCTTACACAAAATGTCAGTGTAACTCTGTGAACTGAAGACAGTTTATTCCTGCAAGGAAAATTATCTCTTGTTTCTACAAGTCGAATATTTTTTCAAGTTTCATTTAAAAGATTCTGTGTAAAATTCAAAGTAAGAAAAGTAAAACTCTCTAATAAATTTCAGTTGCAAGTAGAAAAAATATTTGTAAAACAATGATCACATGCATGTGAAGGTTTCACTTTGTTTTTAGTAAGCTATCCACATTTTTGTAAAAGGTTTTCATTGAAAAACATTTATTTGCCCATTATAAGATTTGCAAGTTGAAAAAATCTGCAGCTGCAAGTAGCATAACATTTTTGTATGCTTAAACAGTCTTTCCTTAAAAATCTGAAAAGTATGCTTCCAAAAGGAAAGGCAGATAAATGTTACAAAATATTTAAGACCACACAAACAAAATGTCGGTGTAGTCCAGTGAGCTCATTTTTGATTTCACTTTCACTGCTTATACTACTGCAACTGCAATGATTTTACTGGGCAGCTCATGCTTCAGTTGCATGAAACCAGTCCATCCCAGTTTTCTACTAATATATATATCTGGAGAAAAGCTTATGTACATTCTGCTTGGTAAGATAAGATTACTTTTCTTTTGTGATAAGAAATTATTTGGTCTAGACTGTCATGTACAGGTCTACAGGTACATCATGCTCAGGTCTACTTAAAACAAACCAAACCAAAACCAAACAAAAAACCCTCAAAACTTCAAGCTAAAGTGGGAAAACCTACATAGTTTCAACCTAATAATCTTTAAAAATCATACTGGTCTTTGAGCACTTCCCAGAGTTTTAGCTGTAAGTCTGTTTCACATAAAACAAGACCATGTTCTCTCAGTCTCTCTCAGCCGTGTCTGTTTTTCCTCATTGACGTGAGCATGGACTCAGTTCAGCTAAATTGTTTAAATCCATGTCTGATACAGAAGGAAAAAGGATGTGATATAGGCTGTTTGGCTTTTTCTCCTGTATTTAACTTAATTATTAAAACTCATATTTTTTTTTTGTTTCCTTTGGAAGAAGAGTAGAATTAATGATTGGGAAGATTTTTGTAAACATATTTGTAACCTAAATGGCTCTGCAGTTGTTTAAATAAACCCCCAATATTGTTGCAGGATGTGCTGCAGTTCTTCAGTAGCTCTGAGTTTTTAAAAAGCCCTGAGATTTTTTTTCTGTGGAAGGAATGTTGCCTTCTCTTCTTGCTCTTTCAGAGGCCCAAGCAGTTCAAGTGGCTGATATACAGCTTTTGCGGAGTTTCCTG
Organism: Edolisoma coerulescens; assembly: GCA_013397115.1. Classification (NCBI taxonomy): domain Eukaryota; kingdom Metazoa; phylum Chordata; class Aves; order Passeriformes; family Campephagidae; genus Edolisoma; species Edolisoma coerulescens. The sequence goes on from VWZW01002784.1 coordinate 2,527,032, forward strand.
TGGATGGCAGAAAGCTAAAAATCAACAGTTTCTTCCTTTTTGTTTTGGGATTGTCCCACTTTCCTTTAGCAAACTCAATTAACTAATTACTAGCACATGAAAACTTAGGTTTCCACGGTGAACAGATTCCTTTCCAAAGAAAGACTAAATGAGTGCGTATCCCACAATTAACCCCAGCTTTCGTGGCTGAAGTACCTTGACCAGTCTTCATGAGCCACAGCCCTGACAAGTGGCAAATATAGCTAAAGACCCACTAAAGACTCATTAAACCTATACTGGATATCAAATCATTGCTGTCCTCACCCTTCACTTGTTTTGTCACCACTGTGGCTGGCAGGTATCAGTGACAGTTTGCATCTGATGCATGAAGCTGTCATTTCACTTCCAGGCTCTTTCACAGAATCCCCAGATGCCCTCTGTACGTCTATACTCTTTGTTTAAACAGCATAACCTTGGTTTTGGGGAGTGCCTTCTGCTACTCTGCTCTGCCAGTCTAGCACTTGGTGCCCTGGCCTCTTCCGGAGCAACGAAATGCAACCGTAATTAAACTAATTGCTAGTAATAAAGGGCACCATTCTTCTCATTCAGTTTTGTGTCACGTTTTTCCAGACATACATCTTGCTGCTTATTCTGAGCTGGGACCTCAACACTTGCTATTGCGTTGTGCTGTGGGCAATAACAGAGCGGTCACACAAACCCAAAACGCTTGCATGGCTTCTGCAGCACGGTAAAATAGGAAGGGCAGAAAGCTGCAGAGCAAGAGAGTGAGACCTTTAAAGTGAAAAAGTAGGTGTAATTAAAAGGTTTGTTTGTGGCACTAACTGAAGCGAGACAAAGGAGAAGGAAGGATCCCCCTCTATAGATTTTAATTATTTTTGTCATTACAGATGTTCCTTCTTCTTAACTGTTAGCATTTCTTCATTGTTTCTGATTCCTCACAAAAGGACACTTGTTCAGGACCAATTTTATGTCAGCAAAAATGTTTTCAGAGTTCTTCTGAAGCACTGTTGAGTGCTGGTCACCAACGAACATTAATCTATGATTTCCTTGTAAATACTGCTGTCGACTCAAATAAAAGTGGACTGGTCATCTTCCTGGCAATATGCACTATTTTTCTCAGACTCTTTTCTTGGAACTGTTGAAGGAATTGAGTCAGTGTTTTCATGAAACAGCAAGATGTGGATCTCTCCAACAGAAAATAAGAAATAGTTTGCAAATAACTTTTAAATTCAGCTTTTCAGTTGTTTGACATGGGCTTGATTTTAACTACACCATCCAGGGACTGCTAGCTGTTGTTGTGACTGGAGTACAGAAAAGAAATGAAAGTTCAGTTGTTTGCAATTTTAAATATGCTATGTAACAAGCAAGGTTAAGGTAACCTCCAGATACCACGCTGATCCCAACAGGAAATGTTGCCACTCCTTGTGCCACTGCCAGCCCTGTCACTGGCTCAGAGGTGACTAATGCTGGCTTACAGAGGTGCTTCCCGTGAGAACTGCACAGCTGCACTGAACAGCACAGGCTTGTAGGGGCTGGGGACCAGGCTGTAGAGGCTGGCTGGCCACTGGAGGCTGGATGGTGAGAAGGTTGCGTTTCACCACTTATATTAGGGATATCTTTCTTCTTCTTTCCTGGTAACCTCACTTTCCTATTTCAGGCTCGTCTTCTTGAATGTTTATTTCATTTTCTTAGTCTTCTAATTAAGCCTCACCCTTGTCATTTTTCCCCAGTGCAGTTTTTGTCTGTCATGATGTATTCATTCAGAATTAAATACAAATTAACATGAAGTTTGAGTCTTGATTTAGCTTTCACCAGTGCCATGGGGTTTTTGCCATTTGTTTGGATTTCTTCCATTCTGCTTTAAGGCCTAATTTGGGTTGTTAGCGTCCCTGGGGTATGGATTGCTCTTTCTTGTAAACTGAACAATTATACGATTACCTGCACAATATTTTTCAAGATTTTTTTATGTAACTGCCAGTGCTGGACATTTCCACCAATTATAATGAAGTGTCTGAGAAGGAATAAATTGTTTTTAAAACTCCTTGCAGTGTAATTGTGTAGCAAATCTGAGTTTAGATAATGCAATGTTTATGTTTGTGCCTGGTTTTTGAGATAGATGTTTAGAAGTGGAAACTTTTCTGATAATCACAGTTTCATGGTAGTAATAGAAATTGGTTTTGCATTACTATTTTCCAGGTGTCCTTTCAGAACCAATGAGCTCTCCAGTGCAAGAGGCAGATGTGTCACCTTATGCACAGTACAACAATGTGCCATTTCCCCAAGTTCAGCCTCAGATCTCATCGCCGCCTTATTACTCCAACTTAGGCTTCTACCCTCCGCAGCATGAGGAATGGTATTCCCCTGGGATGTACGACCTCAGGAGGTTACCCTCAGAGACCTTTTTCACAAGGGAGACAGAGATAATGGATATCCCTGCAGCCAAAAGGCCTAGACTGGGTCACTCCACGGGAAGAGTGAAAGGAGAAGAGCTCTGTGTGGTCTGCGGTGACAAAGCTTCTGGGTACCACTACAATGCCCTTACTTGTGAAGGATGCAAAGGTAGGATGAAATTAGTTCAGTTAATAGGCACAGCAGCTTCTCAGGTTTTTTGGTTTTGGGTGGGTTTTTTGTTTGTTGGTTGGTTTTTTTTGTTAATTTATTTTCTTGGTAATTTTATCCAAATCATTACACATATCAGAGCTTTACATTTGGATCCTGTGTACTGTTTTCCCCAAGACAGACTGGGAGTGTCTTCTACCATTGCCCTGTGGTTATATAGCACAGGAGGCCAACCCATGGCTCTTGAGCACCTTTAGCTTTTGGTAAACTGAAGGACAGCTTCTCTGTGGAGACTGGCAGTCTGGCTCTGCTCCCTATGGGAGCTGTTCATGCCATTCTCTGCCTGAGGAAGGAACCACCCCCATGGAGGCCCCTGGGAGCTGAGTGCTAGGCTGCCCTAGAAAATAGCTAAAACCAGCCCAAGTGCCTCATGTAGTGTGCACTGAAGGGAAGTGAAAGCTGTCAGCCCCCACCTGCAGGCTGTTCCTAGGGCATCTCTTTCCCCCAGCTCCCAAGGGATATGATGGGTGTCTTCAGGTTTGTGAAATGAAAGGACTCCTAGTTCTATACTTTCTTCTAAGGATAGCCCCTATCCCTAAGGAGGGAGCTTCTTCAGGAAGAAGGTTGTATCTGTAGGACAAATATCTTGCTTCTTAGAAGAATATTATTCACATGTTACTATTAGGATAGATGTGGTGTAGAAAATCATTGCCATTATGGTAAACATGATTGCCAGATATTTTAGCAGAGAGGGACAATATTTTACATCAACTATTATACCTGAAGAGGTATGGTGTATCTGTGACAGGGCTGAGGTACATTACGGCCAGAAAAATAGTGCCCCGGTTTTTCATTCTGTTATGTGAATAAATATTTCATTAACATTCCTGTTTTATGGATAAAGACTAAAGCATGGTCACTGCTGAATTAATAAAATATCTTCATGTGGAATTCACTCTGAGAGAGTGGACCTTGACCTAATTTGGGGCTTTCGTTTTCTATCTATCAATCACAAAATCATTTGTGAGGAAAAAACAGACCACACCGATCAAGCACTCTAAACATGAATACAGTCAAGGCTCACACAGTTTGTCTCAATAATTCCAATAAATAAGAGATTAATTTCTTTCTGCTGTCTGAGTGAATAGTCTCCAAGTCAAAAGCTGTGAATTAACTCGTATGAATGCTGTCATTATAAATCAGGTTAACTCAATTTTGATGTGACGATTCCAGGTAATGATACATTCATTCTTTATTAACTTCAGTATTAAATGTGTTAGGAACTTTTCAAAGACTTAAAATTAAAAACTTTGAAATTTGTGTAGAATGTTTCTAGAAGAGAGGTTAAAGCCATCAGGTAAATATGCAGACTAAAACCCACAGTGAGAGAAACAGGCGTCCACTTCCCTACTGATTCATTCTATGTAACCATAATTGTACTGCTTTATTGGGATAATCTATTTTGTTTTTGTTCTGTTTCATGACTGCAACATCAATTACAAAGAATAGTACCCCATATCAAACATAGTAAAAGTTGAATTACTTAAAGATAATGGATTCTGTTCCTACAATAAACTTTAGAGGTGACTAAAGTACCAGCTGATTCAGTAAAGAGATGTGCTGAGGGCAGTAATTCTGTCTGACAAGATAAAGCAGATGCTATGTTTTCTCTATCTCTTGATCGTTCTTGATATCTGTGGAATTTTTCACATGGGTATACATTACTTTCAAAGCACGGAGACAAAAATTAGGCCCAGTATTTCAGTTGTGCTCTTATCAGTGCAGTAGAATAACTACCTCACGTATATCTGTGTCTTGCACCCCAGTATGAGATTATCCCTTCTTCTTGGCAACAAGACTGTTAATTCATGCTCAATGTGTGTCCAAAATAATATGCAGGTCCCTTTCTGTAGGACTAATGCTCACCTTGCAGCACCCCTGCTCCCTTGATGCAGTGGATGTTCTTATTCAAAGGAAGAAGCTTTGCATGTATTTTTATGGGATTCAATCCTCTGTGATGAATATGTTAATTTTTTTTTTTTAAATTTCTTTCTTGGGTAATGCATTCAGCAACACCTTCCATTCTTTTTGGTTTTCTTTCTTGGGCAGATGGAACAATATTAGGATCTTATCTATTGTCCCTCATGAGAATATTCATCTGAAGATATTGGCAGGCGTATACACGGCTATATATATATATATTTCTTAATACCATCCATTAACAAATATGTATGAACTATTTCATTAATATTTTACACAACATTCACAGCACAAGGAGCAATACACTGTGTTACATTCTGGTACAGCCTCAGCCTGGGCAGTGATACTGGGTTTTAAGGGCCATTGCCAGATGTTGCAGAACAAGTGTGACATATTGTTGTGCTTGTTTAAAAAAGCCACAGAAGTTCTGCTGAAGCAAAAAGCCCCCATCCTTGAGATCCATTTCAACCCAAACCATTGACTCTATGAAAAGTTAGTTATGCATCCCCTCCATGCAGGCTTGCAGTAGGAGTTTTTGCAGTATTCAAACCACTCCTGTACTGCTTGATGTGTCTCATGCCAGACTTGAATTCTTCTTGCAAAGAAAGGTCCTGCTTTAATCCTCTCCTCACAGTAACACCCACCACGGGGGCATGGGGCGAAGGAACGCCGGAAGATGTCCTGACAGTCTGACAGAGCAGAGCGGGTGCTTTGTTAGCAGTTGTGAGCTTCAGAAACTTTCAAATTTAAAACCCATCAGGATGCCAAACAGAGATATTTCCAAAGCTTTCATCTACTCTTTTTACAACTGCCCTCCTTCAACTTTTATAATTTCCATAAGAAAAAAAATCAGTATCAGTAACATTGGAGCAGCTCTACCATAATGAATCATATTCATGACTATCTGACAACAAAGCAAATTCAACATTTCCAGCCAACATGAGCTTTTTTTAATCTGGCAAGATCAGATGAAAGTTAGACTGTGCCAGAAAAACCTTCATCTTTTGGGGTTACTAACCCTTTGTTAGTTTAGCATATGCTGTTTCTGACTTACCTTTAAATTTTAGTAAAACTCCTCCCTTTATAGAAAGTCACATATAAATATTTCATTTTGAATTAGTAGTGAATAATATATAGAGAAATTTCATTCATACCAAAAGCTAATTTCAAAATTAATTATGAAGAAGTCTGTTCAAGAAGACAATGATTCAAGAGTCACTTCACAAAAAAACCTGAAGCAAGAATAGGGTTAAAACTCCTTTTTGCAAAAAAAAAAAAATTCTCTTTTCATTTCACGTAATTTCACTTTTTCCAAACCTTTGTTTTCAAGAGAAAGTATTTGACTGCTGAATCTTCTTGGTCCCTAGCTTTTGCTTCCATGTTTTTGCCTTTTTCTTTCTTGCATATCTTAAAAAAATCATTTACTAAAGTTCTTTTGCTTTCTTTCTCCATGAAGAAGTAAATGCACACCTTGTGAATAGATTGAGTGATAAAGTCATCAGTCTTAGAATATATATTATATTATATTATATATAGTTATAAATATTTGTGCAGAGCTTTTCAGCATTTACTACTAATTAATGTGTCATAAACTATAGGATTTAAAATTTACAAATAAAATTATAAATTATACAAAGCAGATGCAGTTGCCTTTAACTGACAGTGAGAACTTACAGCTTAAATCCAGGCCTTTTTTCCCTTCCCTGACCAGTAAATGGTAATGTATTAAAACCATGTGAGTGATGAATAAAAATAATGCCTGGGGCTTCTGGAGGTCCTAAGTAATCTGCATTTCAAAAGAGACTGATGCCAGTCAACTGTATTTGTTTGAAGAGCAGCCAATAAAACAGACAGCATGGAAGAGATTTCAAGCAGGAATTACTGAAGATTCAGAGAAATGCCAGATTTTTTTGTGACCAGGTAGTGGAATTGTTTTACTGGTTGCTACACACTGGTGCTTGGAAGAGATTAGGCAACTATAAAACCATGGGTCAAATTTGGGAAATTGTCACCTGACAATGCACAGTTCTGCAGAAAATCCTTTAGATTCACAACTGAATTTGGTCTATGACTTGAGTATGGGAGACTGGCTCTTATCTGGTCCCTCTTTTAATGCATCAGAGTGCCAGGTTGGAAAACAATAGCTTTATTGTGCCAGGCAGTGGTGATAAGAAAGCAAAAGCTTTCTGAATAGCTCTAGTTAATATAAATGTACACAGAGCTCTAGTTTGAAGCACAGTATAAATCAGTGATGTGCCAGCAGAATCTCCCAGGAGTTTGTTTCAGAAACCTGCCCTCACATGGGGAAGAAATCTGCTGTAGCTGATGCTGTATAGTCTCTGCCATATGAAGGGCAATGTAAGAAGATTATAATGGCACAGTGAGTAACACTAAAAATTCAGGGAAGATTGACAGCAAAGATTCTGTTGCTTTGTGATGGCTCTTATTTAATCACATTTAATATCTTGTGCACTCCATGTTTTGCCCACAGTGGCACTCTCACAGATGTGCTAGGCAGCAGCCAAATAGGAGATTTGGACAGATTTAGGAAGGGTTCTCTCAATTTCTTTTATCAGTCGCTGTTTGCAGTGATCCCTGTGCAGTTTTTGAGTGAATCCAGTGATGATACGAGTAGAACTGCCTGTGCAGGTGAAATTAGGTGACCACTTAACTCATCAAGTGGACAATACTTAGTGAATAAGGCTGGAGCGTCTTATATAAAGGGGTGGAGGCCACATGTACAATAGGCTGATAGAATGCACCTTGGGGGTGGGTGAGCAGACCAGTATGTGGAGCTTCTGTTGCTCCCAGGAGCTGGGGGAAGGGTGATGAGGTACTCAGCTCTCTTTCTGCACATTCCTCAAGAGACTTAACAGACTCATATTTTTTTTCACTGGCTATTTGTAAGGTATCACCCTATGGCTCTAGTGCTGGTGCTCAGGCTGCTGCTGGCAGGTTTCAGATTTGGGTCTGAATTTTCCCAACATTCACAGTTCCAGGACTTTACTTTGGACTAATGTCTAGTGTTTGGGCTCATTTATTAAATTATATGATTTGGACACTGTTGTTAATACAAGTATCAAGAATGTAGCCATCCAGGCACTGAAAGAAACTGATGGTCTGGCAGAACACGTGTCATTCAGAGAATCAATTGCAGATGGAGGTGCTCTTCAACTTGATGACTTTGCTTCTGAGTGTTTTCTTTCATCTACGTCACTGCTGTTTTGTGCAGGATTCTTCAGAAGAAGCATAACAAAAAATGCAGTATACAAGTGTAAAAATGGAGGCAACTGCGAGATGGACATGTACATGAGGAGAAAATGCCAGGAGTGCCGTCTAAGGAAATGCAAGCAAATGGGCATGTTGGCTGAATGTATGTATACAGGTATTTGCATCATCTAGTCAGAGCGTGCATTAAACACTGCATTTGTTTGAGTGGTCTGCTTTTAATAATAAAGTTGTAAAAGATGTCATTTGGCAGGTGGAAGGTGTATTAAAGAAGATGCTGTGCCTATGCATCAAACCCTGTTGAAAGACAAATGCACTTCTAAGCAATGGGATTTCATTGGTGGTCAGGGGTGCGAGGGTGTAGGAGCTGAGAAAATGGTGAAGGAAGGTCTGTCCTGCACTGGATGACGGCTGCCAGTCTGCTTGAGTGGGAAGGAGAAGCAGTCAGGGAAGTGAGCCTGTGGGAGACTCCCCAGGAGTGAGGGGTTTGCAGTGTTATGGAAGCCAGAGCAGGAAAGTCCTGGTGCTTTTCTTTCCTACTCTTTCTGGGGCTCCCCCTGTCAAGTCCAAGTTTTGGCACATAAACAATGCCATTTTCAAGAAAAGAGCAGGAGTGCTGCTAGCAGGAAGTTTCTGTGGACTTGCCAAGCGTATGTTCCCAGACCTCACCCAGCAATCAGGCAAAGCCTGGTAAGGGCTAGCCCTTTTTTACAGTCTCATTAGCTTTTCTCATGGCACTATAGATATTCCTGCCTTGCCTATAGGCACATAGGTAGAACTCATAGACACACACGTCTCCAGAAATGAACCCGATGGATTTTAGTAATGTTTCATATTAAAACAAATATTCTATTCAGACTGACAGTTTATAAACTTTACTGAGCTTCAAACTGGATAACTTAGAACAGTAGGGCTATTGGAGTGCAACTTTGAACACGTTTAAAGCTCCTCTTTGAGTTATTGCACAATTTTTGTCAGCTTTCTCCTGAAAACACTCTGTAAACATCTGCTCTTTTGCCTTCCATGAATAGGACTACAATTTTTTTTCTTGATGGCTCCCATCACTTTAGCATACACGTATGTGTGAAACCAATTTAGGTTCATACAGGAAATTAATCTACTTGGAATTTTTAATATATTTCTATCCTTCAATCTGATCTGAAGATGATATAGTAACTGTTGGTTGTATGAGAAACAATAAGCTCCATCAATATTTCGAAGGTGTTGCCAGCATAATGTAATTAATCTTTCATTCTGCAAATTGAACAGGCTGCAGAGATCCTGAGATATTACGTATTCTCGTGCAATACATAAATATATGAGCAGACCCCACTCTGATGGAAGAACTCGATGTGTCCTGCATTGCTGAGGAAAATAACTCCCCTGTGAGCTCACGCCTGATCCATTGCTTCAAAATGTTCAGAATTCAAGAGCTTGAGTCATTCAGTGCAGCAAAAACCCCAACAACCCACTGCTGAAAAAAAACCCAGGTCAGCGTAAATAATACTGACTGGGACCACATGAAAATTTTATTCTGGCCTATCATTTTCACAAGCTGCATATGGGAAATAAAAGCCAGTGGGTGCTGCTGCCATTTGACTCTCTCTCTGCAATGGAAACACGGGGTATCTTGTGTGGCTCATGACTTAACCATAAGTGTGCTCTAATGCACTGCAATGAGGATGTTTGGCGAGGCACTATTTAATGGCTTCAAAGTAGGAGTGTGCTGTATAATTGCTTTTTGTTCAAGGCAACCCAGGACAGTAAAACATGAAACTTCTAGTAGTGTAGGGCATTTATTTGAAAAAATATGACTAGGAAATAAAAGGTTACCTTGAACTTTGTTTCACTTAGGCATTTTGTAGGATTGTAATTGCAAGCTCTGTGGATTCTTTTTTCCCTCTGAACAAGGAGGTAAAGTATTATAAATATTTATGACATGGCTACTCAACAATCTTTCTCCTGCTCCTTATGTGCAAACTACAGACAGACCAAAATTACTACCCATCAATTTTGGTCATTTTCTGTCATTTTGATCTAAACTGCAAGTTTCTTGGGTGAAACGTCTATCTAGGGAAGACCCAGGTTCTGCCACTCTTCCTGGAATTTAATACCCATTGAAACCTAGCTATCTCTGAGGTAAAAAGTGAAGTCCTGTCTCACACATGAGTTTTTCAGCTGACTTAAATGGAGCCAGAATAAGATATCAAGGTAATGCTCAGTAGCAGGAAGCATGAGAAAAATCTGTCTTAATACTTAAGGCAAATGTAAAGCAAATTTTCCCTAGGAAGACAATAGACCAGATCCTAAGCTGGTGGAAAACAGCACAAGCCCATTAACAGAACCAAAGGATGCACTGAATAATTTAGAAAAAGAAATCTGTGGTGCTGTGTGGCACCACAAATTACACGGCTTGGTACCAATTATTATTTCCATCATTCCTATTCCCCCCTTTCAAGGTATTCTTTGCAGGTCTTATTTTAATAATGTAAATTTCCTCTTCTCTCAGCAGTTCAGGTAGGTCATTTTATATAGGGCTTAAACAGGAAATTAAAAACATTCACAAGGAGATTCACTGGTTTCATGGTATCTTCCTCCACATCATATACTCACTGAATGAGCCTCTTTTCCTGCTCTGCATTTTTAAAGGTGAAGGATGGGAAGAATACTTAAATGAAGGATAGAAAGAAAGAGAGAAAGAGAGAGAGAAAGAGAGAAAGAAAGGAAAGAAAGAAAGAGAAAGAAAGAAAGTCCCATGCTGACAGGTTTATTTTTAGACAAATACTTGGGTGTTTACTTTTTCATTTGTGATTTCTGACTGTCCTCCACAGATTGTGCAGCGTACCTATTGTTCCTTTCTTTTGTTAGCACAAGAAAATTGATAGTTTTTATGACATCCACACAAGGATGCTCCCTGGTTCAAGGTACTGAAATGTAGTATAGAACAAAAACAGCTAAACAAAAAATCCCAAACCACAAATGCAAAAATCCTTTTATTAGGGCAAGTGAAACTCTATAATAAAACCAGGGCTTTATGCAATCCTCTAATACAATGAAAATCAAAATAACAAGACCAGCTGTGTAATTTCTCAAATAAATATATTTCAAAGGTCTGTTTGCCAGTCTGAGTTACTTCTGAGTCTATGTTTTCAGCTGTTGGTCTACCTGTGTAGTGATGCAGTAATGGCTAAAGCCCCGGAGTCCCCTCTTCTGAGTGAGCTTTCTTTCCAAAGATTCTGCACAACTGACCTAATATTTCTTAAAGATTATTGAAAATATTCAATGCTCTTTGTGTAAGAACAGCTGCACCTCAGTTGCTATTCTGGATCAGAGCAAAAGAGCACTATTTTGATGACAGTCTTCCAGTTGTCCCTACTTAGTGCACTTTGGTTTAGGTCTTGGAGCACAGGAAAGGCTTTTCTCTTGTATAAAACAAAGGCACAATCCAGCACACTCCCATCACCAATGGGATTTTTTGCCTGTAAGAATAGATTAGAGCTGCTCCAAAGCAAGACCCCTGACAGGCTCAGTGTGTGGATGCTGAGTTAGCAGAACCAACTGTATCGCTCTGCAGATGAGCTCCATGTGGGCTAGACTACTCATGGTGTGTACCTAGCTCGTCTCATTAGACTCACATCCGAAGATAATGGCGCATTCAGAAGATGATCTGCACAGGTAAGGGGGGTTCTTAGTGTAAAGGGCATTCATGGGCATGTTTATGTACCTCCTCAGTGCCTCAGGCATATACCAATTCTTATATAAATGCTTTGTGTTGCATTTTGTGCCCTAGGTCTCTTAACAGAGATACAGTGCAAGTCCAAAAGGCTACGGAAAAATGTGAAGCAGCCCCCAGATCACACAGTCAATGAAGACCACGAAGGCCATGATGTGAAACAAGTAACATCTACAACTAAAATATATAGGGTAAGAGAATTCTTGGAATAGTTCATACAGTAGTGGCAACGTTTGATTTTTGTTAAATGCATGTAGTACAGTGAATAAAGAGTATTGAAAACTCTCTGGAGCTACCTGTATTAATTAAAACTCCATCTTCCATCAAGTCAAGGAAACACCTTGAGTGTAGAAGTAGTTCTGACAAATTTTTAGTCAAAGCTCTGTAAAGCACGTGTAAGATCCATGCAGTATTTTTTCTGTGGTACATACATCACATACAGTGAGGTGTGATATTAAAACTCTAATATGCCTAGTCATTTGCTAAACATTTCCTTATTTCTCATAATTAACCACACAAACCCATGCAGTTTAAAAACATTATACACTCTTCTGTACACTTCTATAAAAACCTCAGTGACAAGCAAACCTCTTATTTGCTTGGTCTCCAAATGGTGAAAAACAGACGTGTAGATTTTGCCTAAAGCAAGAGATGCTACATCATTACTGTGACTGCATTTCATGATGGGCTTTTTTTTTTTTTTTTTGCCAGTATAGGAGAAGGTAGAATTTACCCCAGAACAGCAGAAACTTCTTAATTATATTATGGATTCATACAGTAAACAACAAATACCACAGGAAGTGTCAAAAAAACTAGTAAGTATATTGACAAATTCATTTTTGAAATACTGATAATGGAGCTGAGAATTACATGGCAAAAAATATTTGTACTCAGCATAAGCAGGTATAGTAAAGTAGAGCAAACTATGGATAAAAGTTTACAGTTAAAGTATGCTGAAAGTGGGGCAGAATCTCTCCCATTCAGTCAACAGTTAGACCACATCTTTGTCTATCAAACTTAAATGTTAAGAAAAAGCTTTCAACTCTAGAATAAGACTTTTGTGATCAAACCTAACCTTTGCTGATTGGAGCTTTGTTTTTTCCACTGTCAGTATAGGCAGTGATTTGAGTTTGACTTGCTGTCAATCTTCCTTTCTATAAAGACACCAGCCTGGAGGCTTGAAAATAATTTCTAGAGTAAAAGATACTGTCTACTTCTTATGTTTCCTTCCAAAATACTTGGTTTTGACAACGTTGGAGACAAATTACAGTATTTGGTGGAACTCTTGCCTGGTCCAGTCTAATAGTTCTTGTATTCTATGCTCTTAAATGTGAAATGTCAGTGAAAATTAACAGATTTTGTTTGGTTTAATTTTTAACAGTTAAACGAGGAATTCAGTGCTGAAGGAAATTTTCTGATTTTAACAGAAATGGCTACCAGTCATGTGCAGGTTCTTGTGGAATTCACTAAAAAACTACCAGGTATATCCAGCATGTGGGGGCAAATTTTGTTATTGCAAGGTTTACATGCCTTTCTGTTGCCTTTTGGCAATCATTGTGTATATTTTGAAGACTATAAAAAATGCCTGCTCCTTCTACACATGGTTTAGATACTTTAGATGCAAAGCACAAAGGTGCTTTGTGCTCAGAAGAATAGTAGGCTGAACAATCCAAACTCTGCCACTCCAAGATGTGGCACCCTTTAGCTATTGACAAACAAAATGCTCAGAGAAGGGATTGTGTCTGTAGAGAGATTTTATTTCTGTATATTGCTGCAATGCCGAATAGTCTGCCTCTAAATTACCACTGACACTTGCTAGACTCTACTTCATGCCCTTTGCTGCCTTTCTAGCAAAGCCTCTAGGTTATAACATCCACTGAATTGTGAGTCCCTCACAGGAACTTTCTCTTGTTGGTGGCACCAATATTTCTGGTCCTGGCACGATGTGCTATGGACAAGGGCTGAAAATCTGAGTTTATTAGTATTTTTTCAACTCTCAAGTTGCTGTTACCTCAAGACTGAATACTGGGCATGTGGTAGAGGTTCCCTTTAACTAAGGAAGGTGCACTGTAACACTGAAAGCAGAATGGCAGTGGGAAAGGCATGTAGAGAGCTCTGGTGGAAACGTGACAGAAGATATTATGGAGCTAGACAAAATTCTTGCTATTGGTTACGCTACACCACATTTTGCTTATCCTCTAAAAGTACCTTGAACACTGAAACACAAGTGTAATTCTCATAAACTTTGGGGAGGTTCAAATCAGTGTCATTTTCTGAAGTCCAGGTTTCAATTTCTGCAGCACTTGGGAACCCTACTGACACCAGCATCAAGGTTATGCAGATGTGTGGCACCTCATGTACAGGAATTTCAGGATAGAAAGAAGTGGGAACTTCTACTGCCTGACTTATCTCTAATAAGTCTTATCTCTTATCTCCTCAGGCTTCCAAACCCTTGATCATGAAGACCAGATTGCTTTGCTGAAGGGCTCAGCAGTAGAAGCAATGTTTCTCCGTTCAGCTGAGATCTTCAGCAGGAAACTTCCTACGGGACATACTGTCCTTTTAGAAGAAAGAATCCGCAATAGTGGTAGGTGTCTTGTTTAATGAGGCAAAACCAAACCACACCATTGCACTTCCGTGTCAGTACTTGGCCCTTGGAAAGCTAGAGTGAGATTGCTTAGTAGCACTGAGACAGATTTATGTGAATGCTGCTCTTTATGTTAACTAGAACAAATCTAACTCAGCCTTGAGTCAAAAGTTCATAAGGTAAAGGTTTCTTTATAAGTACACTGCAAGTATTATGAACAATGCTACATTGAATAAACTAGTACATGTCTCCAATGATGAGCATGAAAGAATGACGAAGAAGAAATATTACCATTTCAAATTGTTCACATAAAGTATTGGTAATTATGCTTTCAAAGGCAATCTCTATAAGAAGAAAAGAAAAAAAGATTTTAGGATGTTGCTGGAGATGACTGAAGGCAAGCACCTATTCTTAGGGATGTTTTGGTAAAATTGAATCACACTGCACAAGGTGCATAGAGGAATTATAAATACAGAATGTTCTCAGTATGTTTTCTGCTTCTTAAGGTCAATCAAAAGCTCAGTGACTCTAATAAATTCCCCTGGTTCTAGACATAAATCTTAACAATTATGAAAAGCCAAATGGGGCTAGATATTGTTTGTTCCTTGGAGCAGGCGAAGTTGTGTTTTGCATTATTATGCATTCTTTGTGCTCCACCAATGCAATACTGAATGTTTTGCCTTTTTCTGTACTGATCAGCAAGATTTATCCAACCTTCAGCTACCTACCACTGAATATTCAAAGAAATTAACAATTCTGAATCAGAGAGTCAGTCTATAGATTCTGGCTTCTGACTTTCCTTTTTAAGGATCAGAAGGAGAAGGGACAGAAAAACATGTAACCTCAATATCAGTCATGGAAATGGACTTGAATTCAGTTCAGAAAGTACTACTGATATAAGCAAAATTAAGCCAATACTTATATATTTAATACAATGAAAAGGAATCAGAAAACTTGAGAATAATTCACTAGCTGAACATACATATTTATTTTGGCTTGGCACACTCATTTCTAAGTTTATAATTAGTAGTTTCTTATATTTCTTTCATTTTGATTGATTATAAGAGGTTACTCTTTGATGGACTGGAAACAGTGACTTCCAGAGTGATATGAATAACTTCTGGTCCAAGTTCTGCAGGCAGAGAAGTATGCCAAGAAGGCCAGATATATTTCCTGGAAACTGTAACGATTTGTCATGGATCCAAATGTCTTCATTAAGAGATTTCTTTTACTGGACTATAACCCACATTTTTGATAAAAATAGGTTTTAGAGAAAGGAATCCATATGGCAACATGATTACTGAAATCTTCTCTAATCTGTACAGAGAGTATCAGACTTCTTTGTTCAGGGTATCAACTGTTCATTAAAAAAACCCCAGAAGCAAGAAATACTTTAATCCAGAACATTGCATAAGCCATTATGTCATACCAATAATTTTTCCTTAGTCATAATTTTAAAATACTCTGTTAATTCTCTGCAACTGTTGCATCCAGATGAGATGCAATATTATTTTTTGCTATTTTGTGCTAGATTCATGACAACACAACTGGCTGAAATATTACGTTGTATCCTGCCTTAGTATTATTTACCTGTCATGTCACAGATTTAAAACAAAGCATTTTGTGTAGAATAAAATTTCAAGACGAGTAACAATTTCAAATGCATTGTTTATTCCAAAGGCAGATTTTTTTCTGTGGAGAAAAACACTCCAAGGTAAATTAAAAGCAAATTCTTAGGCCAAAAACCACGGCTGAATAGCTCCCAAGAAATGAAACACAATAACTTTTTAAATGTGTATGTGTGTATAAATACAAATGTGTATCTTTCTGCTCTTGGAAGAGCAAGATGTTTCTAAAACGTCTTCCCTCAAGCCAGGATCAAGTTGAAGACATAAGAGGAAATACTGATATTAGAACTTCTCCCTCCCTGTATTACAGGAGGATAATGTATTACCCAGCTTACTGCTGCTGACTACATTCTTTCCTTCTATTAATAGCCAGAATACAGAATAAAATAACCTTTCCCTTATATTAAATTTCTCTACTTTCTGCAAATTCAAGTGTACTTTAAAAGATTTTCCTTTGCTGCATTTAACGGGGCTGTGACAACAAATAACAAAAGCAGCTTGTAAATCTTTGCATTTGTAGTTTAATTACTGCTACCAGACCTATTTAACTTTTAAATAAATAAAACTTTGAAATAGTTTTAAAATATCTACTACGGAAATAGCTTATTTTTGTGGCTTAAATCCTCGTTATTTTCATGTGTCCAAATTTAAACAGAATGAAACAAAGGCATCCAAATTCTTCTGTTATCATTGTTTACACATACAGCTTTCAATGTTATTTCAATAATATGTAATACAGATTACAGTAAAATAAAAATATTACAAATATTTAATATTAAAAATATCAAATATTATGCAGTTCACACCCCCGCATGTCATAGGACTCAACACCAGGGCTCTAGGTTTCATAGTAGCATGTACCAAATATGACCTTAGAGTAGAAATGTAAGCCGTCTTTTCCAGTCTTAACCAGTAACCACAAACACTACTAAAAGCTGCAGCTGCCCATTATCATGTTATAGACTGGTCTAAGGGATAAGACTGGCCAGAAGAGATTAAACCCCTCTTTTTACAGACACCACACTGGGAAACAAACAAAAAACTGAAAAAACAAACACACAAACAAAAAAGGCTAAATGCGGCAAACTGAAACCTACAAAGACAATAGAAATCATCAGAAGAAATTCAGTGATGACTGAGTGGGAGTTTAAAAATCAAGTTTATAGGTAATAAATTAAAAAACAGCATCAGGATTATTTATGGCTCCTAGTGAGGTCCTAAACCTCGTCATGCCAGCAGCCATAAATTGTTGCTGTTAGTCAGAATTTCTGTCTGTATATTTTTAGGTACAGACTAATGCTTGAATATCACATAAGTTCTATTGTCAAGCTTTGATGCCTGTGTCCATAAAATCAGGGAGGATGGTGGTGATACTGCCTAAAAGTCACAAGCTGTCCAGGCTTCTGTCACCTGCCACCATGTCCACTTTGAAGCTGCTCTCATCTATTAATATTTATGTCTTCTCCAGTCTGATTGTATGGAATGTTGGGGTTTTTTTTCTGATAAGGAAGTCAGAGATCTGGTGGTGATGACCTTTGAGCATTATCAGCATTCATTTTTATTCTCATGCTGATGAGGTGTATTTTTATTTCTCAGCTTGTGCATAGTGCTCAAGTCCTGCTGCACCTCAGAGACTGCCTTTGTTTGTGCCCTGATGGTCTTTCTCCATAAGCCGTTATGGAAATTCTTGCACCAGCTGCTCGTGTGACTGAGATCCCCTCCTACGCACTCTAATATTAGAGACTTAATGAGAAATACAGACATTTTATTTAATGTAACCAAGATTTGGTGCCATTTACTCAACTTCTTTGATGCTTCACTATGCATATACCATATTGTGATTGACTCATTCTGTGAAAGGCTGACATTCTAGTAATTTAATGCTTAGTGTTTTTCTGTTATTTCGAAAGCAAATTCTCCCCATTATTGAGCAGTACAGTATTTTTTAAAAACAGAGCTGAGGTACAGAAATTTTTCTCTGTGAGCATTTGTAGTTTGTTTTGCTAAAGATACCAGGTTTCAGTGGTCATGAAAAGACAGATTTTTATTTCATCATTTTACTCTACAGAGCAGTTCTAGGAATTTGAGTATTGGGAAATAAAATACTATCTGGTATTGACAGAAAGGGAAGTATCTGGACCCAAATTTTAAGTTGGCAGCAGGACATGTGACATTGTGAAATACACTGTTGTCTTCCTGGATGGGTTACAGGTGCTGAAGTACACTCAGATCCAAGGAAAAAAAAGAAACAGCCGCACTTTCAAAGCACTGGCAAGAGGCCACCTTTTGCCATTGAATGTGGGATACAAAGTTCCCATTGATTTGGATAAGAGGCTCCTGCAACCAAAAGCAAAGTTTGGTATTGGAACATGGATACCTAATAATTTCCATTGCCCTTGTCTTTTATCATTTGGTTGTTAGAACTGAGCAAGGGTGGTGCTTCAAGATCCCATTGTGCCGAGGTTTGTGTAGAGAAATGAAATTATCTTCAGTAAGGTGTCCAAAGTGTCTAACTCTCCGAACAGCCATGTGCATCCTCGTGGAAGGAGACACATCATCCTGTGACTCAAGGCAAAACTGGCACACTGCCCAAAACATTTAGAAATTTGGACCACTTTAAATTGCAAAATATAGGAAAGAGCTTTTCTGTTCACACACCTCTCCTGCACATTCTACCACACCAACTCATCCAGTGCTAGGTTTCTGAATTACAAATAAAGTTGCTAAAATTATTTAAATCATATATACAGAATAGATCTATACCCATGAAAGCAAGAACAGATGTCAGGGACCCAATCTCTTTTCTTCTGCACAAGTTTGTTTCTTCAGGCCATAAACTTTTTTAGACTCTGCCTATGAAGACCAGCTCAAGGCAGTGCAGATGCTGCTCCTGTGTGCCAGACCACATTTCTCTCCTGACCGCAGGCACTCAGGCCACTGCCAAAGGCAGGTATGTGGCAAGGTCATTTGCACCCTCCTTGCAGGCTTGGTTTGTTGTTTGTTTGTTTGGGTTTTTTTAAACTAAGGTTTCTTTGCTTGGAATTAGGACTTAACAGAGGTCCTATGGATTACTTTAAAGAAGATAGGGGTTTGCTACTTGCTACTTCTGCTCCATACATGCTAACTTCTCATTTCAGTTGGCCATTTAACCCTTACAAGATAATGGCAGACAGAAGAGCACGTGCTCATGCTCTGGTGTGTCTTCTCTCCTGGCTAGATTTTCCCCTATCTTGCACTCAGCATCAAGGGGGTGAATTTGGTCAGTGTTTAAAGGGTCACTGATGCATTTGAATAGCTCAGAAGGGAGAGCTAATAAGCAGCATGAAAAGCAATTCTGATAGATGGAATAATGTGAAAGATAAAATGTAAGCTTGTGAGTAATTAGAATATTTTATTTGCATAAAGCAGCTACTAATATACCCTTGGTTTCATATTCACTAACACCTCAATGTTTATCATGAAAAAATGATCTCTATCTATATTAATAACACAGTTCTAGCTACTGTTAATTAGCATTTACTCTCAAGCTTTCTTCTTGCAATAGACTAATTATTCAGTTTTACAAAACAGCCAAAATAAAAGAGAGAATGCTGTCTCAAAAAGCTGCCAATACTGACTTGATATCACAGTAAAAACACCTACTCCAGGATTATGTTAAACAGATAATTATTCATGGCCTGAAACTGCAAACCTTATGAAAGTATCAGTCATCTTACCTCTACAGAGAAATCATGGCAACAAAACTCTAAAAAAGACAAGGTCCAAAGTAATGCTGTGTCTTGAACTACAGATGGGGATGAAGTTTTGCAAGTAAGGGGTGTTGAATGAATAAGGGTTTAAATCTGCTCTGCAGTTTGATGTTGAAAGCTGCACTCAGTAAAGTATTTCCCACTGACTATGCTTGGGTTGACAGCCAGACATGCATGAACATAAAGAAATAACCAAACGACCTGCAGCACCTTCTGCAGCTGCCCGAGTTGGGCTGGCGGTTAGGTAGGGATCGGTGTAAGGCGGGAAGATGCCCAATGACGTATGAAGGATGAGCATGTTCTTACTGCCACAATGCTGCATGAAACAAGGCTTTTGAAACCCTTTCGAGAAAAGTTAGGAAGGAGGCACTATTAGCAGTGACCAGGAAGCTCTGCCTGCCTGACAGCACTGCGCAGGGCTCTCGTCTGATCTAAATACAGAGGGTTAGGCGGAACTAAATTTTCTGTTCTCAACGAGGCCAGAAATATAATTTCATTTATTTGATTTTTTTTTTTCCACTTTTGGGCTATAACTTGTACTAATGACATTGGGAAAATTGTGTAACTCATTTCTACTCTAGCCTTTCCAGTTACAAGCAGCAAATCACCTTTAATTCTTGTTCTGATATTCTGAATTGAAGTGACAACATCTCGTACAGTAGCTAGGAGAAAAAAAGTAAGAACTATAAACATCTGTTTCCTGTGTTTCCTGCTTTTTTTTCTTTCTGTTGGAGCTAATTAAATCCAAACCAAAGCGTTTACAATCACATTAGAAAACAGCCCCCTCTTGTGACAGAAAAGCAATTTGTGTAACGTGCATACAGGAAGATGAAGTAATAACAGGGAACTCCAGCATAGGTGGGATGACAGCAAAACTACTAATCAAAAAAAGATTCCATTATCATAGTTTAGAAATTCTTAATTTTTAATGGGTTTTTCCATTATTTTCTTGTGACATGTATAAATTTAAAGATTTTGAAGTTCTGTTCTCCTTAGGAAAAGTGGTAAATCACTTGCATTGCTGAAACATCCCTTTTTACTCCCTTTTCATCTCTACAGTTTTATTTCTCTGTTTGCAGTACACTAATGCAGTAATTTAATTTGCTTCCACATCAATGTTCATTTTTTCTTCACCCATCCATATTTCAGTTTCTTAATGTTAGCTTATAAGTTTTCTGGGCAGGGATTGTTTTACTACATGCTTAGGCATTGTTTGGACCAGTGAGGACCTGAATTAGTTTTTCCACATCCTGTTTGCCAGCAACACTTTCATCCTACTTCTGCTACATTGACAACAGGATTTGAGGAGTTTGGGGTCACCAAAAGCAATGAATTCATCCAGCTGAAAGCTAACCTGACCTTCAAAAAAAAAAAAATCAAATTATGAATATGAGAAACAAATGATGGGAGTCTTAGTCACAGCCCACTTCCTACCATTTCTTGTTTCCTGTCAAGACAATTGTGCCCAGAGGCACGGTACCTTGCACAGAGACTTA
Organism: Edolisoma coerulescens; assembly: GCA_013397115.1. NCBI lineage: Eukaryota > Metazoa > Chordata > Aves > Passeriformes > Campephagidae > Edolisoma > Edolisoma coerulescens. The sequence goes on from VWZW01002784.1 coordinate 2,547,992, forward strand.
TAAAAATACCAAGTTTGTCTTGGACTTTTCTCATGCTGTTGCTGAGGTACTCATTTCCATGAAAGGAATTCATTGTTCTGCTTTAGGGCCCAGCTTTTTACTTTTTTTTTTTTTTCTAGTTTCATGCAAACTGAGCCGCATGTATGTGCTACTTACATATTATAAGGAATCTTGGCATTTGAAACCACCCAAGGGAGAGACAGGTGGTTCCCCAAAAGTTAGCAATAACAAGTATTCAAAATTTGAAGTAGTTAAGGCTGATGACTAACAACAGAAGCCTTGCAGCACATCAGATGCTACGACTATTGTTTGCTCTGTAAGAAGGCCCAGCTGTGTTACTAACTTTTACAGGACGAGCTGACCCGCATCATGTATATCTGCTTAATTGACTTAGACTTAGTAGTATTGAACTCATCACAAAAATAGGATTTGTGGCTTGCAATCTGAAGTGAACGTAGGTTGCTCATGTCATGTGTTTAAACACATGACTCAGCCATAAAATAAACCACACCCTGCAATACCGTTCTTTCACTGTTGGGACGCATAACTATTCCACTGCTTGAAGTAAATTCACTGTCACAGCAAAATGTGACTGTTTCATAGTTAAGTCAAGTGACTTCGTGTTTCCTTTCTTTGAGTTCCACCTGCTGAGTTTCAGTTTGAATTCCCCCTGCTGGAGGCACTCCAAACCTGACCAGTCCTGGACTTCAGCTTCTTGCTGTACATAACACTCAAAACCGCATTATTTCATGTGGTTTCCAAAGCAAGTTATAGACTTCTCCTAGAACAGCTCAAAATTAAGATTAAATCTACAAGAGATACTATGGCCCTCATCTGTGGGAATAGAGGAGGTTTCCATCCTTTCAGCCAAGGAAGGCCAAAAGGCTCTTGCTGCAGAACCACTGGTTTGGATGTCCACACTGTTTCAGAGCTGCAAGCAGCCGCTGTCAATAGACTAGTGTCTGCTCTGAGTGACTCACATATCATTTAAAAAAAGAATAATTTTGAGGTCACAGGACTTACTTCTCTTTTACACCAACGAGCAGGATGGAGTAAATCTGTAATTTAAGGCTAACTAAGAACATTGTGACCTGATGACAAAGTCAGCAAGAAGAAGGCCCCTTGGCATGCCTTAGTTTGGAAACCCCAAAGGCTTTCGCTGATGGTGAGAGAATCACATGATCCCATTCTTAAATAGGCCTGGATTTTAACTATTTTTGGCTCTGTATTTTATAATACATTATTTTATGCTTTAAGGTAGTAGTAGTTGCAAGCAAGTTGATCTTGGACTACAGGTAATCCTAGACCTAACAAAAGTTCCAGGCTACATAAAAGGAGTAATTAAGTGTCTTTATGGAGACAACTGAAGCAACTGCCCAAGGCAGTTATCTGTAGAGTAGAGTTGGGCTGGAATTAAACCATATGCCCTGAGAGGTTTCCATGTAACTAATGCAGAGACAGGGAACACAGGGACAGCTTCGCAAAGAGGATTATCAGCAGACAACGAGAAAACCATGTATGAGACTTGTCCTGAAGAGCCAGATGGACAAACCTGCAGAGTAAAATAAATTGTTTGAAAGAAAGACTTTGAAACCATGCAAAAAGAAATTGCCAGTGCTTGCCTGTGTCTAGTTTGATCTGGAAAACAAAGATGTGCTTGCACTTTTGTAACTAATTGTCTTGCATCATGATTTCTATAGTAGATTTCTCCCACAAGACAGTCAACATGAAATATGAAATAATTGCTGTGTAGCAATAAACCAGAGTGCTTCAATAATTAAGACATACTATAACTATTTTTTCCCCTCTCACAGGTATCTCAGATGAATTCATAACTCCCATGTTTAATTTTTATAAAAGCATTGGAGAGCTGAAGATGACACAGGAAGAATATGCACTGCTCACAGCCATAGTTATCCTGTCTCCAGGTAACTTGTCATACAGAAATGAGGGGCATGAGGAGCATGATGTGACATTTGTAAATACTTACATTCTACATGGAGTAAGCGAGCGTACATGCTCATTCTGTATATTCAGTTGTTAAACCAGAAAACAAGCACACAAATACAAACTCCAAATGTCCTGCTACACCATTTGGTTTTGCATACAAGGAAAAAACTGCTTAAATAACCTGCTTTAAAAAATTACTGGTATCTCTTCACTGCTTAGCAAAACAGGCTTCCTCCTTCAGAAAACCCCAGATGTGGCTACGTGCACATCACCACTGACCACTGTGGAATGCCACATTTTTTGGAGGGAAATTGGGAAACTCTATAGCTTAGAATAGAGTATGACAATGAAGGTCTTCAGCCTTTTTTGGGAGGTTTCCGAATCAGGTCTCATGAAAGATGGGAAGGTGAAGCATTTCCATCACTCTTTGAGTCAGTGTGTCTCAGGAAATTTTTTTACACCAAAAACCCCAACCTCCTCTTTCCCTCTCAATCCAAGTATCCAAACACATGCTTCCATATGAACAAAATAAAAAGACAAGTATTTCCTAACAAAGAAATTTAATCTGAGGATGAAGGTATTTGGTTTCGCCCTGGTGACCTGTTTGTACAGTCTTCTCAACTGGCTAAATTCCCCAGGAGTCCTACATCCCCAAGGACTTAGGGTGTTGCTCAGTTTTTGCGATGAATTGCAAGACGTACTCTGGTGCAGAACCGCATGGAAAGATGATGATAGAACTCCAGCAAAACATTGTAGAGTTAAAACATTTCAGTTTTTGAGAAGGTTAAATGTTTTCTCCAGCTAAAAGCGGGAAGCTTACGTGAAAGTCCTAAAGCAAAAATGCAGCGTTAAACATTTTTATTTCCTCTTAATTTCAAAATAAATATTCTCTGTAGGTGTGAACATCAATGGTCAGTGTAAATATTTGAGTATTTTCATATTAACTTATCAGTATAAATAATTGCAATGTATCAGAGAATGTATTTGCTAATTACTTCTTTTCTTTAAAACCATAATCAGATCGACAATACATAAAGGACAGAGATTCTGTGGAAAGGCTTCAAGAACCACTGCTGGATATTCTACAAAAAGTCTGCAAACTTCACCACCCAGATAACCCTCAACACTTTGCATGTCTTCTGGGTCGTCTCCCAGAATTACGGACATTTAACCATCATCACGCAGAGATGCTGATGTCATGGAGAGTGAATGATCACAAATTCACACCTCTTCTCTGTGAGATCTGGGATGTGCAGTGATGGATACTTTTTATTTTATTTTATTTTAGGAGAAATATCTTTTTAAAGGACCACATAGCATTTATTTTCACAGAAAAGTATCCCACGGTGCATTGTATTTTCTTTACTGCATTTTTATAGAAACATGACATGGATTCATAAAAGTAATTTTGTTCACTATGCACAGAATATTGTATAGCTATCAGATCCTCATATGTGAGTGTAACTTTTTCTGTATTTATACCCTCTGATCAGAAAGAGCCCACCAGCTCTTCAGAGGAACCCAATTAATTCCAGCTGCAATTAAACTGATTGCAGTTACAGTTCCTCTGTAAAGAAATGGGGAAGTGTAAGTTTCCATTAATAATTTTTCATTGCAGTGATTTTTTGTTCTTTACCTCTGTCAAAGAATATATTCCAGATAGTTACAGTAATAAACCAGCTGAAATGGTTAATGCCATGGTCATTTGCTGTTCAACTCTGAAGTGTGTTCATGTAAGGTGTGCAAGATGTTATTTCTTCACAAGATGAAAAATTATGTAATGGAGAAAAACCACAGACACACAAAAACTCTTTTCATGATACAACATGTAACTTCAATTGCATTATTATTTCAAAGTAAAAATTATAGAGTATCTCTACTTCGTGGAAGCGTGTCACAGGTTATTTTGCTTTATGACTTTGATTGCTGGTGCTTAATGGCTCTGAAAAATACCATCAGCAGCATCCCTGGAACTGCTAAGTGTGTCTGGATGCTGTGCGCGGCGGTGCGGCCTCTTGATGCCGCCGGGGGCCGCAGGCAGGGTGGGGGGGTTTGCTTGTGCCGGGGTCCGCTCCCAGCGACGCGAGCCCAGCACGCGGGGCAGCGCCGTGCCGAGCGCTGCGCGGCGGAAGGCTCCGGCCGCACAACGCCGGCTGCCAGGGGGACCCTTCGGCTCTCAGCTCCCGGGGGTGCAGCAGGGCGGTGTCCCAGCCCGGGGGCGGTGTCCCAGCCCGGGGGGGATGTCCCAGCCCGCGGCCGCAGTGCCGGCAGCGGGGCGGTGCCGCGGCTCCGGGCCAGGTGCTGCGGGCACGGCCCCGCCCCCGGAGCCGATTGGCGCTTTCGAAAGGAGCGGCCGGCGCGGTCCCGGGCGGCGCTGTCCCGTGCGCCGTGAGGGCACAGCGGAGCCCCGCACAGCACGGCACAGCACGGCGCGGCACAGGACAGGACAGGACAGGACGGCCCGGCACGGCACGGCACGGCACGGCACAGCACGGCAGAGCGGTGGGTGTCACGGCAGCCCGCTTCGGGGGATGGCGGTAGCCCGGCCCCGGCCCGCGGGGGAGGTGCGGGGCGGCCGGGGGCAGCGGGTCCGGTGTCGGCGCTGCGGCGGAGCCCCGCTCGCGTCCGTGCCTCGAGCGCGCAGCTCCGGAGCGGCGGCGCTCGGGGAGTCCCGCCTGTCTGCAGGGGCAGCGCTGGGAACGCGTTGAGCGTCCCACGTGTCGGGGAGCCCCGGGCAGAGCCCGGTGTTGGGCTGAGCCGGTCACTGCGATCGGCCCGGTCACCCGTCCAGCGGCAGCAGTTCCCATCCGGCGTCTCTGTCACGGATGTCGGAAGGGAAGTGCCTCGAAACTTACCCTGGGGAAGGGAGAGGGGGGAGTTTTTGCGTAAGAGCATTCAAACCAGTCTCTCCTGTGCCCTACGCAGGCGTTTGAGGATGCCGTGCTGTTTCTGTAGGAAATTTGCCCCAGTGCTCTTGGCTAAAACACTCATTCATATTGCTTAATAAGCCGAGAAGTGACTGGCTCCTTTCTTTGCCCAAAAGCTGGCCGTGATCCAGGGATGCTGTGTGTCACCTTTGGCATAGTATCAGATCAAGACATGGGAAAAAGTACGTGTATTCCTTTAGGAGCTATAAAGCCTAACTGGCCTATGCATTTGAAATTGTACTGGGTGCATCTTTCAGAATAAGACACGATTTTATATTTAAGTCATAATAAACTCCTTCTGTCTGTGGACAGCCAGCATCCTGTTGAACAGGGATCGAAAAATGCTCCCCTCCATGTTGCTTTGCTGGAAGAAGTGTGGGGAAGAAATAGGACAGAGAGAAGAGCTTGCCTGTGAACGTCAGGGAGAAGCTGGGGTAGTGTGTCTGGTGTTAACCAGCCTCTGCCCAAACTGGATGCTCCTGTGGGAAAGCAGCCGTCTGCATGTCTCCTGCGGAGATGCCAGCTGCTGAGACGAAGTGCTCCTCCCTGATTTCAAGTGGGTTTCTCTGCCCTGACAGGTGTATCCAGGGCCTTTGGTGCCATTTGGAAGGGGAGAGTGTGCACACTGCCTCTGCTGGTGCGCACTTCGTGGAGAGGTGCGGAAAGGCAGTCTCTGAGGAAAGCAGTCAGCATGCCTTGATGTAAGGATTTGGTTGGCACCTTAAAGCCCATCAGCTCAGACTGACTAGTCTGGTTCTTTCTCTTTCATGACTCTGAGGCCTCCCCAGGCAAGCAGAGCTCCTGCTGACTCAGTAATGCAACAAAAAGGCTCTGTAATTGCTGTAATGATGGAGGGAGTAGCGCTCCGTTCAGTGGATGTCTCTTGTGCCTACCCCTTTTCTTCTGCATGTTAGTAGATGTGTCCATAAAAAAAATCTTGACTATCCTGTAGTAGGTTTCAACAGATACTGACATGACAGCTTCTTTCATTTCAGTGTGTTTATAAACATGGGTTTCAGTAGGTACTGTCAAGACTAATCCAGCTGCTCTGGGTTAGACTGTTGTGACTGCCTTTGGGTGATGATGGAATAGAAGATGATGTTATATATCTTAAATATAGGGTGAAAATGTAAAAGTGTTTCTACCCAAGTTGTTTTTTTTTTTAATGAGGCTATTAACCAGAGGCATTTTAATGAGCCTGTGAATCCCTTTAAGCTCTACTTAAGCTAGGTCAATGGCTGCTTCATCAATGTTTTACCTATCTGTAGGGTTGTGGATTTTGTTTGTTTGTTTGTTTATTTTTAAACTGTTCAGTCATTTAAAATAGGATTTGGACTTGGTTCATTGTGTGCTACAGAATGGGTTGTAATTAGTGTAGCATGTCTTGCTGGTTGGGCCCCAGTGAGTGATCTATAAATCCTGATACAACTGATGCTAAGCAGGCTATCTCATGTAGCATCTAAGAGCATGTGTTAACACCCTGAAGTATTTGGGTAAAGTGCTTTAGTATTTGCTGACTCTGCTGTTTCTCAGATTGTCTGGGGGCAAAGTGCTGGGCATCTCTGTGGAGAGCAGAGGCAAACTGTGGTCTCACAAGACTATGTGGGTCATGTCCAGGGTGTGTCTGCACCCCCTTTCCCAAGGAATGCCACGCGTTAATAGATAGGGATGTTTTTCTCATCTCTCTTACCTAGTGTTGGTCCATAGCTTTAGTCCTTCACTGGAGGTTTGGCACTCAGCCAGCCAAAGGCAGTTCTTACCTCTCCTGATATATCATTTGGGGCTGACCACCTGTCTCCCAGTTAATCAGTGTCTCTGTATTGATCCAGCTGTAAGATGTGGCTAGGTGACATCTTCTCTCCTTCCATCCCACAGAGCCATTGGCAGCAGAAGTACCAGCAGAAATGAGGTGTTTCCTGAGAGGGGGATTGGTGGCAGGGGTCCTCTATGCTTGCTGAGCTTGGAACTGGACTGGTTGCCCCCTGGTCAGGAAATACTTGCAAGTTTCTGGTGTTTTCCTTGTTTTAAGGGGTGAAGCAGGGACAGGAAAATGGGGAGGAAGCAACAACAGAAAGAAAAAGGGGAAGAATTGTTAAAAGAATTGTTTCTGCTGTGATGTCTAAGTCTTTTGTCCCAAGGAACCTTGAGGCTATCAAGGTCTGCCTGGAAATGAGAATGGCATGGCTTAAAGCTATGCGGGGCACGTGTTACAGTGTACTTTTATTCTGAGGTCTTTTCTTTCACAAACCTCAGTGCCTGAACACCAAATGCCTGTTGAATGAGAGTTGATAAAAACTGGTAGGAACTGATACAGTCCTATCTGGAGCTGCCAAAATTCAGTATTCAAATACTTACGTCATTCATTGTGTACAGCTTTTTGATGCAGGGAACCCAACTGCATCAAAGGTTTTAGAAGAAGCCAGATTTGGTTATGACTCTGCCTGGTACTGCAGTATTCACCTCACCACAGCACCTTCTGCACATTTGCAGGCTGACTACTTGAAGGTGGCAGATCTGGGTCTTCTCATCCGATGCCTCTCGCAGTAAGTGATAAGGCTACATTAATCTGTATTCCCTGCAATCTCTGAGCTGAACTCTTTAGCATCTGAAAATGGGTAATTGTTACTATATTACTTTTTCAACTCAAAATTCATGCACTGTAGCCTGCATCATCAGAGGGGGTTTTTGTTGAGTGTGTTTCAGATGCCCTGATAATAAGCGAAGCCATTTGACTTTCTAGGGAACTCTGACATATGGGCTTACAAAATAACTTGTTTTAGAAGAGCAGGCCCTTGAAGTTCAAGTGCCATAATTTTCCTCAATCTCCTCTTTTTTTTTTTTTTTGGCAAGACTAATTTTTGTTAGGCATGCCACAAAACTGCAGATGCTGAGCATTCCTGTGATAGCTGCAGTGTGAATCTTTTGCTTTGTTCATGTTTTGAGTGCTCCCTGTGAACTAGGCTGCCTTTTGTTTTCCCTTGGCAGTTAATAAGCTAGAGCTCTTGTTAGCCTATATGGAACTCCTTATTTTAATGAGACCAACTTCTCTACTGGCTGTTCTGCTATTGTTTTATTTATTTTTTTTAATCAATGAAGCCTCTTACTGAGCTTCTCTTAGGACAATAGCTTTCTTATGCCAAAGGAAAATGTATTCTCCCGGACAAAGCTGTGGGAAGCATAACATGCTCATTACTAATGCTTGGTATATACCCTTCCCTTCCCTTGTGCATTCATAGAAGGAAAAATGACATCAAGGGAGGATGTCTCTCTTCTTTTATTTTTTTTCCTTCCCTAGAAATAAAAGGAAGGGGAAAGATATCACTTGGAGTGTCTCTGATAAGGTCTGAGAAGTGCTAGCAGTCCTGGTACAAGGAAGTGGCTTCACCTGAAACCAAACTGGTCGCTCATTTGCCAGTCCTAGAGGTAAGTTGTTTGAAATGCCTGATACATGTGGCCCTATGTAGTGTGTGAGGTTTAAGGCAGCGGGAAGGAACAAGGGGGAGAAAATGACACCGTTGTGCTTTCTATGTAGGATGAAAGGGTGAGAATTTTTACAGGAACTGTGTTTTCTGTGATGGGCTATTCAGCCTTTTGTCATAGGAAGGCCAGGTTGTGCAGGAGAGAAGAATGCCATCTACATACAAAGCTTAAATATCTGGGACAGGAGAGGAAAGTTACTTATTTTTAAATGAAAACAGATGAGTTTAAAATGTCTGATAATGTTTGCAATCTGGTTTTCAGTTTAATCAGTAAGATGAAATTTTATTGCAGCTATTAAGTAACAGAGCAAATAAGTTGTTTTTAACAGGCTTCAAGACACAGATAGGAACTTTTTGACGTTGGAAAGTACCGCTGTGGAAAATTATTATGGAGAAATACCTTCTGTACACTTGCATGCAGCCAGCCTGGCAATGCTGCACATCTCTAGGCCTGGAGCCTCCAGGGAAAGACTAATTAATCCTCAGCCCAGTGTAGAGCTTGTGCTGGATTTTCCCATGGTTGAAAACATTTCTGGAAAATACAGTGTTGGCTTCAGGAGAGAAAGCATTGACCAGATTGTCTCTAAAACTTTCCTTAATGTTAATTTTGCCAGGGATTTGTCCTGATAACTATATTGCTGCAATAGTTTGCAGCATTCTGTTGAAAACTTAGTGTATGCATGCTGCCTGCAATGTCGCAGTCTCAACAGAGATTAATAAAAATATCGATTTCTCTCATGTATCTATGCAAGAACTTGATGATCTTTAAGGTCCCTTCCAACCCACACAATTCTACAAGAATTGATAAGAGAAAATCTTATTCTTGAAAATTATTTCTTTGCTTTAAGGTTTTCATGATCTTCCAAGTATTTAATGTAAACTCAGGATGCATATATCTGTCTGCACACATGTAAAAGATACAGTTGTGATAGCTTAAAAAGAAAAATCAGTGCCAACAGTCTTAAATCCAAGAATGGCTTGAAGTATGTGTATTGCTCTTTGGCAAAATAAATGCCATACAGCTCCTACAAATCTTGCCAACTTTGGAGTATTGTTTATGCATACAAAGTTAGTTGCTGCTTTGTGCTGTAATAACTGCACTTCTGCCTAAGGGCAGAGAACTGAAGTTTACTGAATACTGGATCAAAACCTTAGCTACTAAGATATTTCCCTCTTTCCCCTTCCCTTCCTATTAGACTCGTTCTTATTTTTCCAAAACAGCACTGATGGGTTTTTCTTGGGATTTTCATGAAAGCAGGAGAGACTGTATTAAAAATCTCATATTTTTCCCCAGGAGGAGAAACTAATGTAAAGCAGGTGACCATGCAGAATGCAGTTCAGGTAAATGCCTTTTGAAGTGTTTGAATCCTGTATACATGTATAATACTTTTTTTTTTTTGGTTAATGCAAAAGTATCCTCGGAAGCTGATGAAATACTAGATTCTCCAGTTAGTTCTGATTTTAAAAAAAAGTAATAATTTTCCCTTTTACAAGGAGCAATGTGACAAGATGGATAACCCACTGTTATTATGAGATAGGTGACCCTTTCACTTTAGTGCTGTTAGCTAAGAAGGTTTTGAAGTCAAAGGCTGAGATTTTTGAAAAATTTCCATGATGATTAAGAAGCATTTTTTTTTAAACCTTGTATTCTATTTAATCACTAAAGTATAAATAAATAAATGTATTTTATATACACACTGAACTGAAGGAAAATAGTTAAGACTACCAGAAGGATCTGTCTTTGGAAATTTTTCTTCACGAAATTTCAGTGTGGTCTTTTTCTTAAAATGTAGGTTACCTCTCATTTAGAAAATATGCAATCGTGAAGAGAAATGCTAAATATTTGTATTCAAGAGATGTGTTATGTCCTTGCATGGGAACATTTCCTCTTTTAATGCTACAATTTTTAATGATTTAAGCACAAAATGCCTCTGAAATGTTTGATCAAGAAATCGGTAGTCTGTTGTAAATTGTATGATAATTTGCAGATTTCATGACTTAAAATGTGCTGAGTTAAAAAACCCCCAAGCATTTAATGCATGTTCTCTTTATTCTGTGTTCAGGCAAGTATGTAATTTTAAATCCAAAGAAGTAATGAGAACAAATGCAACAGTATTTTGATGCAGGAGTTGCTAACAAGAGCAGAACGATTTGATTGCTGGGTTGGTTTGCTGTATCTGTCCAAAGGGAAATGAACACTTACTCTTTGAATAATACTTCTTCAGTGTAACTCAGAACCACAAGTTTTTGTCATCTGACTGCAAAATTAGAGCTTCCTGTCTTCATCTCACTGAAATCTTGTGCAGGTGTGGTTTGGAGATGACCTTCCCCTGAGCCCCCGAAGTCCTCTGACTCCGAGGCACGGGCCGGGTTTGGCCGACGTGTGCCTGTACGACCAATGGATTTCTGTGCGGCATGAAGCCACTCTGGTGCCTATGCAAGAAGATCTCTCCATTTGGCTGTCTGGCTTGCTGGGTGAGCTTAAAAATAAATCACTGTTGATTTCAAAGCACTTCGATATTATAGTCAGCACTGACACTTAATACCTATAGTACTATTTGAGTTTGAATGGCTGGGAGAATTGCATTAAAGTGCATGCTTTGATTTCAGTTTTATTAGCTGCCACCTCTTAAGGGTTGCACAATTAATAATTCTAATTTATATTTCTGAATCTTGTTAGTCTAATTAAAATCTAATTAAATGAATATTTTATTTTATTTTAATTATATATCTCTACTAATTTTCAGTCTAACACTGGAATGCTGTTTGAGTTGCCTGTAAGTTCATATGAAACTTCTTTACCTTCTGTGGAGTAACTCTAATGCTGACCTTCTTTTTCTTAAAGGAATGGAAGTCAAAGCAGAACAACTGCTAGAAGAACTCGATAATGGGGTGCTGCTTTGCCAATTGATTGGTGTTCTTCAAAACACAGTTAAAAAATGTTGTAGCACAAATAACTTAAGGGTGAGTCATATAATGATTTTAAAAATACATATATAAAGTCCTAAAGTTTAAGTAGTAGTTATAGGGAAAGCAGGTGAACGAGGCTTCCCAAAGAAGTGTTTTGTATGCTCTGTATCCAGAGACTAATTAACAACAAAGTGGCTTTGTAGATTGATAAACTCATGCAACAACTTACTTGCTTTGTTAATCACATCCTAAGGTCCTTACTCGGTTTTTAATTTGGTTTCAGTAGAAGTCTTGCCAGAGGAAAATCTAGTCCAAGTCTGGAGTTTGTTCCCCTGACATCAGTGTGGGTTGTTAACAAGATATCCATTGGCACTTAGTAGTATGTTTTATGCCAGAAAGTGGTGGCTGAACTCAAGTGTACAGGTCAGCCATAAAAGTATCCAAACCTGGAGATGGGCTTCAGTGTTTTCATTGACAACCAATGCTTAGCTGAAATGTGGATCTCAAGCAAGTCTCTGTTACGTTGGAGTACAAAGGCTGCAGAACTAAGGATTGCTCACTCAGTGAGTGTTCACAATGATAAGGTAGAATGCCTTCTATATTAGGGTAGCTTTTTTGGTAGAATACATAGTGAGATGAACACAAAATAGTTACAGCTGTTACTGTACTCTGAATTTAGGGTGTATGTTCCTTTGCAAATATGCTTTGAAATCTGTTGGCAATGTTGATGTGCACAATGTACTTTTTGTTTTCTTCCCTTGCCAGAATTTTCCTATGAGAAAAGTTCCATGTAAGAAGGATGCTCCATCAGGATCTTTTTTTGCCAGAGATAATACAGCCAACTTTCTTAACTGGTGCAGGGCCATTGGAGTTGATGAGACTTATCTCTTTGAATCTGAAGGTTTAGGTAACTCTCTCTTTTTGTAAGATTTGCTTTGATCTCTGTGTGGATAACTACCTGGTCTGGGAGACGCCTCATGTATAGACGTTTGAACCTTTTCTCTTGACTCTGCGTGTCTCATGCAAGCTATTAATGCTTTTATTTATCTTAAGGAAGTGTCCAAGTAAAAAAAAATCAGTTCAGTGACTGCTATAACTTGCATGATGCTTTTCCAAACTTCTGAAAGTTGCTGTGTGGGATGAAGCAGGGACTGAGAGCTGTGCAACAAAATGTCATGTTTTTCTTCAGTAAAAAGAACCACTGAGAAACAGAGGAGAAAAGTGTGGTTTCTCTTTCTGTGTGTGGGAAGACCACAGGGCCACAGAGTCAACTCACAATAAAATCCTTTCTTTGGTATTAGAGCTCATTCTTGTTGCAAAAATCCCTCAGAATAATACGTTCATGATGGTTAAATTTGGTAACAATATCAGGATGTTGTGTCTGAAATGACAACAGCCTGTTTGTAATTAACATTTACTTCAGAACCCACTTAACATTACTCTAAATCATTTGTATTTTCCCATTTAATAATATAGTGATAAAAACAAATATTGCCAACTCTATGCCTGCTGCAGTGCACAATTGGTGCCTTATAACAAATGGCTTCTAGACTCATACAGATGGAATAAAATTTTTTTGACTGCTAGTTAAGAGGATTGTACTTCTGTCACATGATAAATAAGGAAATGCTCTTCTACCAGCTATTATGTCAGCAAAAATTAATTAATATAAAACTTTCTGTGGCAAGCCAAATACTGGATTTGGTTGTTTGGCTTGTTTTTTTAGTAAGTGAAATATCTGCCTGTCAGCAGAATAGCAAAAAATTTGAGAAGTACCTTTGTTTTCAGTAATAAAATGAATTTGTCACAATATTTACTGGATTTTGAAGTCTTTGTGCCATTTACATGCTTGTTGGACTGCCCATGCATCTCTACTAGATAAGTCATCTTTTAAAATAGTTGAGAAAACACCATCATTTACATCTGTCTCATTTTATTAACTACTGAGTATGTCTTTTTTCAGTGCCAGGAAATACAGATAAGTAGAACAGAGGTACAAGAATATTTTAATTTTTTTTTTTTTTTAGTTCCTTGTATGAATTGTATTGCTTAAACATATTAGTTCCTGTAAGTGGACAGGTAACTAGAACCTGTTTAGCTTCCCTGAGATAAGCAGACAGGATTTCCTGGTGCTGTGGCTTTCACTCATAGCAAAGAATTGTTTTGAAGTCTGTAACTCTTGACACAAGCTTGCTTTGTGGCATAAATATCTTCTGTGAGCCTTTCTGGCAGTTGAGATGAGCAGACTTGCAGACTCCTAGATGAAACATTCTTTCCACTGATGTTTTCCATCAGACTTTCAAGCCATTCTTCATGAATGAAATAGGGGAAGTGTAAGTTGACAATTGTCTTTTTCCCATCAGGTACATATAGCAGCATCTCCTGAAAAGTGTAGATGACTGGGAAGGAAATAAATCAAGAGGCTCCTGAGACAGCAGAAAGGAAGAGTAGGCATTGTGGGGTGCCCTTTGACATCAAGCCAAAACAAATGTCTTGATCTCTGCTAGGGGTATATTTGGATTTTTCCCTTTTGGATTCAGGCAAATTAAAACATTTCTGTTACAGCTGGCAAACACACATATGCACACACACAAAAAGATTAATTGACCTCTAGTAGCTTTTAGATTATGGCTGTGTAAACTTCCTCTTCTGGATTTACCCTTCATAATCAGATCTTTTAAAAAGCAGACTTACAAACTGGAGCAGATGATACAAACAAGAAAATCTGACTTCATGTTTGGCTTATACTTTAGGGAACACATTTAAAGCAAAGGCATTTTAAATATCAAATTGAACATCAGAAAGATGTTGGATTTCATCTGTTAATATAGAGTTGGGACTTTTGAAGTGGTGATAAGACAAAAGATCTGTTGCTCACTGAACTGGTAACAGTCACCCAGATGGTTCTTTCCCAGCCAAGGTTTAAAACCACTCAGGCTGACTGGTTGTGTAGCCATCCACTGGTCAGCTAGGGCCCTTGCAGTGTATCCTCCTGTGGGTGGTAACCTCCAGAGTGCATGTACCTAGCTGTGTCTGTGGGCATGAGCATGAACAGACCAGTGCATTTTCCTATTTGTAGTTCTTAAATGCTTTTCATCTTTAAGACTGTGATATTGCATTTGGGGGTAGGGAAGGGAAAGCGTTGACATCTTTCTTTCCTGTTCTCATCAAGAAGGAAGATCATAAAACATATTTCTCTTAGGAGGAAGAATGGTTTCAGGAGGAAGAATGGTTTCAGGAGTGCCAGGGTGGGTTTAAAGACTTTACGGAATAGAAAATTAGAGTTGTAAAGCATGTAGTGCTTTATCAATGATAATGTGCCTTGCCTCTGGGTAGGGTGATGGGAAATTTATAGTCATGGATACCTTACCTTCCCTTCTCTTGGCTGTACCTAATTGCATAGGCCTCCTACAATAAATATGAGCTATAACTCCTCTTTATTCCCTTCCCTTTTAGTGTTGCACAAGGATCCAAGACAAGTGTACCTTTGTCTGCTGGAAATTGGGCGCATTGTATCCGGGTACGTGATCCACACATGCTCCTAACAAGAAATTGAGGACGCATCCTACTAAGTAAAAGCTAAGATAAAGTTAAGACATGATCTGCAGTTGTTAAGTGCAATGCAGTTGGATGTTAATTCTGTGCCAAAAGTAATGAGTAGCTTTTCTAGGACCATCATACAATATGAATATTTTTTCAAATATTTGTCAGACTCTTTCCATGGAGAGGTGCTCTTCCATGCTACATTCTATAGCTGTGTGTTTAAATGATACATTCAGCTTATAGATATGTGTACCTCTTGGAAGACCTCACTGAGCATTAAATACGATTTTAAGGGTTTAAATTTTTCGGCTTTTTGGAAGGTATCTCTTTATTCTCTAAATTTAGACTTAATTTATTTCAAGTGCAAAGCTGGAAGCTTTAAGATAGTCTATCTAAATTGGATGTGATCTCAACTGTTTAGTTTTGGCAGTGTTTTTACTGCATCATCTGGTAACACCAAGGCTACTGTAGGAAGGGCTTCTGCTTGAAACTCACAGATGCTCCTTCTCTTTGGATTATCAAGGCAATTACTCCTCTGACTGATTCAGATGTCCCTGTCTGTCAAGCCACTTATAATCTTGCAAGTTTTTTATCATCAGTTTCTTTTTGTTTTCTTTAGTAAATTAGTAATTAAATTCTCTGCTTGGGTATTTAAGGTATGGAGTTGAACCTCCTGTACTTGTAAAACTAGAGAAGGAAATTGAGCTAGAAGAAACCCTGCTGATGACCTCTGGGCCACCATCACCTATTAGCACACCAAAGTCATGTTGTCACCATGGGGAGCTACACGAGGCAGTAAGTGGTACTTGCTTAGTATGATACGGGCTTTAAATTAAGCTCGTAAGTTTTGTGCTTGTACAATCTGACCCAGTTAAGCACAGGCTGGTTTTCATCTAATATGTGTGAGCCTCCTCAAACAGAAAACAGAAGGGTATGCACCTCTTTTTAGCAATTTGTTTTGTTTTGAAAATGTAAATAAAATGCTGTTCTATATATTTTGGAGTGCATATGACCTACATTGATTTCCTTTCCCCTCTTCCTTTTCATTGCTTCTTTGAGTATGATAAATGCTCTCATTCAATTTTTCTGGTGTGTCAATATTCTATGACTGCAATGAATGTTTCTCTTCAATTTGGTCTTTTTATAAAACTTCATTGAATGTTAAAGTAGGCTTTGATGAAAGTCTTTTGAAATAAGATTTTAAATCAAACCTCTGTAGCTGCACCAATTGGAAATGAATATGTATACAGAAAAGGAAATTATTTGTACCTCTTGTGAACTAGTCCAAAGGAAATGATGAACAATTTTCCTATTCTGTTTAAAAATTTATTTGTTTTAAAGGTCGTCTGTGATGTAATGTAAAAATTCTGTTTCTTTGGGAGTGTCAGCCACCAGATCCTTGCTCTCTCTGAAAACTCACTATTTCTCCTTCTTGGCAATAGTCTTGGCCTTCCAATTTATTACATTTCTAAGAGGCAGATCTCTAACCCAGCACTTATTTGGGGACTCCTTTTCTCCTTTTTTCAGTGGTTTCCTTCTTGGGTCTTCCTTCTTAATAGAAAATTCACTCAATAGATGGTTAAATTAATGCTTCTGTCAAAATATTAACAAATGCTTTCAATTTTAATAACTAGGTAAAACATATAGCAGAAGATCCTCCCTGCAGTTGTTCCCACCGATTTTCAATTGAATATTTATCAGAGGGACGTTATAGGCTGGGAGATAAAATACTCTTCATACGAGTAAGTAGTTTTTTAGAACTCCAATTTATACTGGGGAGAGAAGTGCTTTTAAGTGAAATACCTCATTTTTATGGAGTTGTTTTAGAATTACAGAATTATTTAGGTTGGGACAACTTGTCATGCAATCCCTTATTCTAAGTAGGTGTAGTTACTCCATTCTTTAGATCTTTGATCTGCAAACATTGATTTTACAGGCACACTAAACTAAGTTAATGCTTATCTGTGGCGTCTCTAAAATTTCAGTAATGACTTACAACATAAATAAGTATACTGCCATAGAATATCCTGAGAACGTTGCTTGTTCAAAACCTGGACTCTTGGGGTTTATAGTTTGCAGGGCAGCTGAGTACTCTCATCAGCAGTCATAGGAGTTTGTATTACAAGGACATCCATAATTTAAATTAAACCCATGTCCAGAACTCTGTATACTAAACAAAGATTCTTACAGAATGGTTAAAATGTCTTCTGTAAAGATGCTTCCATTATTTCCTGACACAGAATTACTGTCTCTGCAGGAGAAACTATCTAATAAAATAATTGGGAAGAATAAACCTTGTTTATCACATACTTTCTCTGTTTTAAAATGTTTCTCTGTAAGAAAGGAGGTGTTATTTTTAGTCGATTTCAACAGGTGGTAATGTAAGATGAAGAAAAATAAAACAAGATACAAATTTCTCTTGTTCTTCTGCTCCCACCCCCTCTTCCCCCATTCTCAGATGCTACATGGCAAGCATGTGATGGTACGTGTTGGTGGAGGCTGGGACACTCTTCAAGGTTTTCTGCTCAAATATGATCCATGCCGAGTGCTTCAGTTTGCAACTCTGGAACAAAAAATCCTGGCATTTCAGAAAGGAGTCACCAGTGACAGTGTCCCCAGCTTGTCAGCTAGAAATCAGGAGCCTCCTGTTATGAACCCAATGTCAGCTGTCAATATGTTTCAAAAGCAGCCATCAAAACCTCCTGCTCCTGTTTTAGGTCTCGGGGCCAGTGCCAAGAAGGCTTTATCTAAACGTCCTCAGTCCCCTGCCCTGGCATCACCAAGAGTGCCCGTGACCCCACCATCCACTGCCAAGTCATCGACAGTCAGGTCCAAATTACAAGGGTCTTCAGTGACAGGTGTGCAGTCTCCTTCCAAACCATTAGCTGGCACCTCAAAGAAACTGGAGTCTCCTGCATGCAACTCACCAGCTTCTGCTCCTTCACAGGCTGGAAGCAAAAGTTCTACATGTGCAGGAACAAGAATAGCTCTTGTTCCCTCTGAAACATTGCGCAAACGTATTCGGTCCCCCGATGCTACCAAGGTGAAATTTGCCCTGCCTCAGGGCTCCCCAGCACCAGCACTCCACCCTGCCCTCTCACCCTCTAAAAAACAGCCACCTCTCTTGTCTGGGACAGCTGGAACTACGACTTCAAAACAGAAGTGTGTCCCTGCTAAAAGCAAACCTGTATCTGCCACTAAAACCAAAGGGAATTCAGTGGCTCCCAGGGCTGCTCGGCTGCCGGTTACAAATCTACGCACTGTTGCCAAGTTTGCACATTCTCAGCAACTCCTCGCAAAGCCTCCTGAAAATGATATTCAGATCTCAGGTGCTGGGTCTCAGCATTCCCAGAAAGCCCTACAAACAACTTCTCACCTAGCAAGGAACTTGAAAACTGCTTCAGACCTAAAACTCTCCGCTTCTGCACCTTCCCTTGCAGTTAGGAAAGTATCAAAGTCACCACCTTCATTGTTACCTGCAAGCAAAAGTGTGTCATCAGCTGGCAGTAAGCAGCCAAATCTCAGTAGTCCCCCTCAGGCTGGACCCTCTTTATCCAAACCTGCTGAACGTACACCTTTATCTGTTGTACGGCTTCCTCAAACTTCAGCCAAAGCAGCAGTGACCAAAAAGCCAGCACAGCCTTCCACAAAAGGTCAGCATTCAACCAAAAACTTGCAAACAAGCAAAAGCTTGGTCCCAGCAGCCAAGAAGCCACTCCCAAAGGAGCAGGTGTACAACAAAGGAACACCTGGTGTGTCAAAAGTTCCTCTTCTGAAGAGCAGGCAAGATGATCACTATTTTGTTATGACAGGGAGTAAAAAGCCCAGAAAGTAAACTAATTTGTTACTTTCTGTGAAAGTCTCTATTTTGTTCAAAGGGGCCTCTTGTAACTGCTTTACTGAGGACAAGGAAAAAAAGTTAAATAACACTACATTTATTATGAAATTTTGGTATAACCTGCCTTTTGCTGCCTAACTTACTGTAATAACTGTGTTTATTTTGCAGTTTAGAAACTTCTACTTGGACATGTTTAGAAGTGAGCTTGCTTGCTGGGTAGCACTGTGGAATAGCAAATATCCTTGACCTGCTGTAGAAAAGTGTGGGAGAGGAAAGGGGAGTTAAAGCTGCTGCTTTTGCTGCTGCTCATTTTCAAGGGAGTGAAGCCTGCCTGAGAAACATCTACCCAGGGCAGGGCAGAGCCTGGGTGACTCTGGCACATCTGCACTGAGATGTGTGGCAAGCAACGGAGCTGTGCACAAGCTGTAAAATTTCTAATACCTCAAACAGAACTGTGGGTTCTAGTTCACTGGTATCCCAGAAGCCAAATTTGAGTCACATGTTTTAGAAAGAGAAAGAAATCTCTAGTCTTGTTTAGATTTGACAGATGCTGTTACCAGTGTTCATTGTGCCCCCCCCATACCTTAAAGTGGATTCTGCTCGCTTGGAAGTGGAGCTTGGTTTGTTTTAAATTGTAATCATGGCCTTGATTGCTCACTGTCATTGTGCCTTAGCCTCTCAAATTCAGAACAGAACTCTTCAGTGAGCAAGACTACCTTTAAAACCTAGGGCAGATAACCTTGCTTGGTCCATGTTCAAATCTGACTAGAAGTGAGCCCAGGCTTTCCTAAAGTCTTGCTGCGTGGAGAGATGCTCCTGAGTTCCTGGTAAGACAGTTTCCCCTGGGCTGGAGCTCCACACCAGCTCGTGCTCCTGGGTCGTAGCCCCAAAACAGCTCCTGCTGCAGCAACACTGAGCTGCAAGCACTGACCTGCTCTAGCAGAGCTTTACTGCTCTGCAGGAGTGGCCTTTGCATGTAAGACTGAATTGGTAAATACTTTTCTCAGTGCTACAGGTTCATTTTAGTGGGCACTCTTAGTCTGCAGTGGCCTTTCTTGTTTTATTTATTGAGACCTCTTCCCTGGTTTTCCTCTATCACTCTCTGGAGGTGAGAAGTAGTGTCCTGAAGAGGAATGTAGGACTGCATTTGTCTTTAAACATCCTAAAGTGCCAGAAAGCTGTTTACACTCAGCTCCTGAAATCTTTCAGTGGCTTAAACATCTGTGGTGCTCAACATCTTTACCCTTAACAGAAGTGAGCTCCATGGTAGATTGAAAACTACCATCTTTGGGAGTAATGCTGCTTGGGCTATTTTGGGTTTAATGAACACTTGTCCCTACAGATACTGAGGAGCTCTGAAGGTCTGTGAAGAGACACTGATGGTTTCCACACACCATCACTTTTGCCCTCCATTCCCAGTCTATTTGTGGGCAGGAGTGGGTGTGACTGCCGTAGAGGCTCCTGGATGGTGGGACAGCGAAGTCTTTTTAAAAGGAGAAGAGTTCCATGGAATATGTAGTTTCTGTTGTTATGGGGTTTTATTTCTGGGTTTTTTTCCCCTGGAACTAGAGTAAGCAAGCATCATAAACTGCGTTCTCATGCGCTGTGGCAGAGTCATAGAGCTGCCTTTCGGAGCACCTTGTTAGCTTATTTTATTTAATTTATTATTTATGCATATCTACTGTACAGTACTACTCACAACCTGCTGGGAGTAAGCAGTAGATGCCAGTATCCAAACTGTAGGAGGAAAACAGATCAGTTTTGATAAGTTTGACACAAGTCCCACAAGATCCCATACAAAGTTGAATGTTTGGGCAAGGCCTTGGGCTTGCTTGTTTTGTAAGTACACTGGTCAAAGCCTCTGCTACAATGTTAGGCAGAGTATTGACTATAGTGGATTGCTGTCAGGTTTGATAAATCTGGCACAGAGTTTCATATGCTGAAAGCATTTTACAGTAGATGACTTGCTTTTGATTTTTGGGCTCCCAAATGGTGAGTTACATGCGATATATCTCATGCAGATTAATAGCTGATTCTTGGGGTTTCTTTCTGTAATGGGTCTGGAAGAGATAGCATCCCATATGGGGCTGTGTCTTAGATTTAAAATCTAAACCGATGTTGATAACCCACTGATGTTTTGGCTGTTGCTGAACAGCCCTTGCCAGGGTCAAGTCTTTTTTTTCGTGCTCTGCCCCGACAGTGAGTAGGCAAGAGATTGGGAGTGACATGGCTGGGAACTGGCCAACCTGAGTGGGCCAAAGGGCTATTCCATATCATAAAGCATCACCTCAACAATGAAAAGAAGGAAGAGGTAGAGAAAGAAGAGGGTGCTGCTTGTGTGGCTTCTAAGGTGGCTGTTTGCCAGCTGGCTGGGCATCAGTCTGTCTGTGGAAGGTAGTGAGGGATTCCCTTTGCATCACTTGGTGGTTTACTTTTCATATCTTTCCTTCATTCATTGAACTCTTTATCTCAGCCATATGAGTTTTGCTTTTGCTGCTCCTCTCTCCTTATCTTGCTGGGGATGGAGGAGAGATAGGGAGAGTGAGCAGCTGCACAGGCAGTTGGCTGCTGAGTGGGGTCAACCCACAGCACCTTTTGAACCATTTACAAGGTTTTTAGCAGCAATTTAAAGACTGAGGCTCTTGGATCTCAATGCAAGGCAACTTCAACATCTACCTTTTTGAACTACAGAGAAAATGAAGCAAATGGCTTCATCTTTGTGATTTATTATGTCATGTAATAGACTGAATTTTAGAGTTCAAAATGAAATAAAAATGCATAAGCTGTTACAGTTGAAGCCTTAATCAGCTAATTGAAAGATCTCACCTGTTACACATGGTTAGACTTGGTTTGGTTTTATTATAAAAATAATGTATTTGAGTGTGATCCGACTTCTGTGAAAATTGTAGTCACCAACTGCACAGTCACATTCTAACTGCATCCTGTAACATGAGGTGAGCCAAGAATAAGCTGTAACAAAGTACTTCCTAATGGAAATACGTACTATTTTTGCAATGTTTATGTTGCCAAATAGCAAGTCTAATCTTCAGTTTCTATGACTTTTTGTGAGGGAAAGATAATTTGGAGCAAGAATCTGACTGAATTCTCCATGTGGTATCGATGTCCTCTGTATGAGTACTTATTTAAAATAAACATACACTGCACCTTTTTAGTGCACACGTTTTTTCTCCTGACATCTTTTTGTGGGGAGGGAAAGAGAATGCATTTCAGAAGGCTCACATTTTCTCTCTACCACCACATAAATAGTAGCTTCCATCACAGGCATAAATAGCTGCGTCTAACCCATTGCTTTGTTTGGAGTTCAAGACATTTTTACTCCGATCCTGGTGTCAGTGCGACTGATTGTGTAGAGGGGGCTTCCTACTCTTTCCTAGCTGACAGTGAGCCTAATTGTTTCAGATGTACCTCTGAAAGTTGTATTTGCAGCTCTACTTGAAATATAAAGCGCTTTTGTGCCAACATTTTCCATGCTTATATCTTGTCAACAAACTTAAGACCTATCTCTGTGTCTGTTGCCATTAATGACAGAAATTTAATTAGTTTTGTTGGGAGGAGAATTGAGTGTTCTCACTGGAGCCACCTAATTAACTTTTTTTTCCCCTTCCCTATTCGATTTTTAAAAACTCTTTTAATGCCTGCCTTTCTCTGCCTGTTCCCAAGTGTCTTCAGTTCCTGCCAGTCTGGTGCAGGTGCCTAATCACATAGATAGACTTACCCGTCCACTGCAGCCATGTCTAGTAAGCACATTCTTGTGGCATCTACCATCCTTGTTCCTACAGGACCAAGCTCTGCAGAGGTGTTAGTTGCAGCATTTTTTTTTAAGAGATGCTGTTACAGCTGGCCAATAAAATGCAAAGGCAGTCCAAGATTTTCTCAGGTAAGTATCCTAATCCTATTTTATGTATCCTAATCAGGTATACATATATATATATTTTTATATATATATACATACACATATATAAATATATGTCTGATAAATTTCAGGGCAGTTTTCCTTCTAAAACTTCAAGTAGCCATAGCTTTGAACATCAAACTATGCAGCTCTTTCTCTTTTTCCCTACAGGGAAACTGAAATCTGTTAGATGACTGAGTGCTATGGGGCCATCTGGTGTCTATTAATTTTATAGAGACTAATCTGTCAATGTAAACCCCTTAACTTCTCTAGAAATGCACAGGCAAAACTTTTCTCTTTGATTCAAATAAAACTTAGCTAGCAAAACCCAGACTTGGCATGAAATAAATAATGCAAGAGATGTTTAATGCTGTAAGACCCTTTCATTTCATGCAAATACATTCTTGAAAAACTCCTTTTCATTGTTTTCCTTTTTTTTAAGAGTCAAGATTGAAGATCACTTCCTTACTAAAAGTTCTGAAAAATAAATTGTGTGAAGTGTAAATAAGCTCAACACTTACACACTTCAGACGTCTTAATAAAAAGTAAAACATGCAAATATTTGAGGCCCACAGTTCAGATCTAGCTAGCCAGTAGTCCCCATTAACTCAGAAATGAACTTTCAGGTGTGTCAGCTGGTGAGACTGTCAGCAGTGGCTGGCTTTCTGCTTGGGGAGGGGTACTGATGTCTAAATCAATGCTATTATGGCATTTTGTGTGAAGTATTTTGTTCCAGATGGAAGAAAAACCTTGCAGGATGGGAGCAGCTGGCTGTTTCTCCAAGGAATGTAGCTAGGCAGAAAGCATTGACAGATTAGTTGTGCTAAGAGTTTTTAGAAGGTAGGATTGCAGCATAGAACTTTGATGTAAAATTGGCCTTTAGTGCTGAGTCAGAAAGTGCTGTGCAAAGCTGAGGTCCTGCTAAACAAAGCCGAACTTGTGTGCTCCGTCAACAAACACCCTGTTTGGATATTCACTCAGGAAAAGTGGAATACATTAGTTTGTCAAAATACTCAGACATGGCACCTCCTAAGAACCATATGAAAGTCGGTTACATGCATCTTTACAGTGAAAGCGTATCCTTTACCTCTTGCATTTTAAAAGAAAAGTAATTGTTGAAATTCAGGTTCAGAATCCTCTAATTTGCTGATCTTTCATATAAGCTTTATTATTATTATTTACTTTTCTGAAGCACTCCTGCTGTAACAAAAAGTGCCTTGTACTGGAACCTATATTCCCAGAAGAACAGAAATAATTACCATGATATGTCATCCCGATGAACAATATGCTGCTTCACAGCTTCTTTTTTTCCTTTTTGCTGAGTCCACTATTCTATAGACACCTGTGAAACAAAAGTACAATAAATTACTTTTATTATGTACACATTGACCCTTGAAGTACCATGATGTTATTTATTGCTGCATCCAAATGAAAGAGCAGCAGAATGAGTTTATTTAAAAATCCAACTAAATGTACATGTCTGGGTCTATAGCCCTGGAATTAAGCTCTTGTATAATACATTCAATTTGGGAGATTTTTGTGACTACACAGTTGTATAGTGTGGATTTTAAAACACCCTTAGCTGTAGTAGAATATTTTGCTAGGTCAAAATATTTACAAATATGTGCATGAAGAAGCATTTTTGGTGATGAAGTCATATCTGTGGTCTCAAAAAGCTTTGTTGAAGTTTCTACAACAGCATTGTTCAGGCCTTGCCTTCTCCCTCTTGACCCCCAGAACTTCAGTCACAACCTGCAACCACCTCCGCTACATACTTTGCCCTGCTCCCTGGACAGGCAGCATTGTCACACTTGGAATATTAAAAAGCTGGATCTATCTCTCAAAACCCCAAAATAATTAACTAAGAAATTTTGACCAAGAACAACCTGGTGACAAGGTGATTGTCAGTGGGTTGGATGAGAGGGATGCTGCCTTTGGGGTGCTGGATGCCTGAGTAAGATCTCTCTAAAACTAAGATTGCAGGTGAGCTCACTCTTGTTCTAAGCTCAATTTTTTACTTCTCTGTAAATGCTCTTCTTGGGAAATTCTCATCCCCAAATGTTCCAGTAGATATGGTAGTGTTTGCCTTAGTTTGCCTTTCACTTGACACACAGATAAACACAAAGGTGTTTTTAAAACCAAATTAGAAATGTGGGTTTTGCAAAATATTGCAGTGTCTGTAAAAACAATAAAGTAGTATTGTGACAATAAAGCGTTTGGTTTTAGCTGAACAAGTACTGCTCTCTGTAAAACCTGATTCTGCATAGACAGGCTAATAAAAAATCAAGGGCATGTGCTGTTACACTGCCTGAGACTTCACAGATTTCTGCAGTTCATAAAGTGTAAGACAAACATGAGATGTAACGATATCTCTCAATGCAAGGTGAGTCCAATGTTTTAAGAGGAGCTGGATGTGTAGTGGTATTTTGAGAGGCTCTTTGGAAACAAGGCTCAGGCTCTCTGCATGCTTTATTCCTATACAGCAGGAATTCTCAAGCTGTACTCAGGCCAATGGGATCCTAAAGCTAAGCTCACGCTCAAGAAGTTGCAAAAATGTACCTTAATAAGCAACCTCATAAAATGCAGTAAAAACCTATGCTTGCCATTCAATTCAACAAGCAAAATTCAGTAATAACAAATGAGAGTTTGTTAAATTGAAAACAGCTATTTTTGTACCCGTTCTTTTGCTCATAATCCTCTAACAAGAACTAGAAAACAATCCTTTGATTATTTTTTTTAACAATGAAAACTGCTTATGACTCAGTTTTGAAGGGCTAAAATATGAAATAATAGGACAGAAATATGTGTTTTGAAATAGAAGTGAAAACATTCAGCTATGCGCTGAAGTCAGGAGTGGGAAGAAAAGCAGAACAGTCATTTAAATTTCTATGAAATTTTCAGTAAGACTACATTACCCAGTGACAATGAAACCAAAGCTGCTCCATTTACTATCTATCAAATCATTCATTTTATTCTGACAGGTGCTTGTCATCTGATGGAACCCACTGCATTCAGAGGAGCAAGGTTACCCTACATTCCAATGTCAGCATCTGCAAAGGTGGGGCAGACATACCTGAGCCTTTTGGGCCTTTGGAGGCAACAGAGACTCTGGAGCTTGTAGAGGTCTGTGTGGAGTCTGTGCAAGACAGGAAACTGGTAAAAGTTGCAGAGCTGAGGAGAGGATTTGTTCTACTCTGCGCAATGGGACGGCTTTATTCAGTCTGCTTTGCTTGCAGAGCACGGGCCTCTCTTTAAAGGCTTAACTTGTACTTCAGTCTCTTATATCTTGTATGAGGAAACCTTGGTGTGGAATTCAAAGCCCCTCTGTGTCTCTGAGTGTGTACATTTTCAGGCAAAGGTGAGACCTGCGGTGCCAAGGCTCTTGGGACAGGACCTGTTTGGGGAATGATGATGTTAGGTTACGTACTTCAGGCAGCTGGCACTGCTTCTAGGTCTTCGCTCTTGTTGACAGACTGTTGGAGCTAGGAAGAGACATTCATAACTTGCCTCTAATACACAGTGAGGTTTTTAGAATAGATTGTGATTGATGTTCTCAATTATTTTTTGTCAAGGTCTATAGCAAACCCTGTGTTATCCATTTGTCAGCACTTGAACTGTGTTTTCTGAACACATTTCTCCTTATTAGATATGAAAACTTAGTTAAATAGAGAGGACTGAGGGAACTCCATGCTGTTGTGAGATCTGATCTCTTATTTTCCACTTCCATAGTAAAAATTAAAGCTTTTAGTATTTACTTAACTTATATTCAGCTATCTTATCACAGTTGTTGATGGGAAAAGAAGCTGTTAAGCTTAAAGACTTCTTTCTGCATAGGCTGTAGAATGCAGCAAGCCAGTCTCTTCTTGAACTACTTGTCTTTCCATTACAATGCCAATATATTTTCCCAGTATATATTTTCTAAAAATTAAATTAATAGAAGTTACTTAAAATTTTATAATGCATTACTGGGAAAGAGGACAGCTAATAACTCCTCATCTTGAGTCATCTAGGTTCCACACTCTGAATATTTTCTGCTGGAGTCTGACCTTCAGTGCCTTGCTCCAAGCTTTTTCGGGGAAGATGTTTATACTGATTGTTCTCCTGGGTTTTTTCTGCAGTGGGGATTTTTAATGATGTTGTAGTCCTTAGTGTAAATATAAATTATTGTTGTAAATTAAATCTGTTTCCCAGGCAGTATGCTCCAACTCTCCCCAGCCCTCTGCTATGGTATGTCTACAGCAGTGATTTGCAGTGCTCCTACCTCATCTTGTGTACCTAAACAGACTATCCAAAAAAAAATCCATCCTGTCAACCACACCACTGATGAAGTGGACATCCACAACAGTGTATTTTATTGCACTAATATGAAAAGGGTCAGCAAGGGCTGTCAATCAAGTTGAAGTTATCTGACAGATAAGCAGTCTGAGGTGATCAGCTGAAGATCAAGGCTTTTGTTAGTGACATAGATCCTTCTGTGTTGAAAGCAGAGCAAAAGATTTTCTTGTTGTTTTCTTTTAGATATTTCCAAAGCTGCCATTTACACTCTCTTCTTCCACAGGAAGCAGTCTCAAAATCCTTAGGTAAGAAGACAAGGAAATCTTTTACAGTTTTTAGCTCATTGTGTGTTCTGGCTCTGCCAGGTGTTCTACCCACTGCTCTGCAGTGAGACAGGTGGAAACAACACCTTGTCCTTAATAACTCATTATTTTTGCCTTGACCTGTGGAGAGCCAGGGTGATCTCCATCATCTGCCTATGATTTGCAATCTGTCCTGATCTTGATGTATCCTCAGTGCAGAGGAAGACAAGCTGTGATAGTGGAGCCTGGTACAGCTCTTTCCCACAGAACCAGACAGCGCGCTTGTGGAATTGCCACTCCAGAATAAACTCTTAAATGCTTATTGAATCCAGAAAAAAATGGAATGAGACTGGATGACGAAATTGATCCAGTAGGTCATGGTTTACGCTTCCTATCTTCAGGAAACTAATTTAGCCAGCTAAATTAGGTAGCTAGTTTCCTTGTGCTGTATCTTTACCTAATGGTAAGTAAGAGTAAAGCTCTTACCAAGAATTATTCAGACTAGAGTTTTGATCTTACTACAGGTTACTCCAGTTGATCCTTCTCTCTTCATTTATGGGAGAAACTTCTGGAGGCTTACCTCCTAAAGCAGCTAAGCAGTGAAGCTAACCAGTGAGAATGTGCCCTTCTGTTGCATGACACGGTCTGCTGTGTGTATTTTCTGTAGCTAAGTGCAAAACTCTGTCCTTTGATGTGTATCTATAGTCTTGACATGAACCAGAGGAAATTACTCACATGTCAGCAGATGCAACGTGAGTACACATTGCACATAATACTTTCATGTATACATGTGTTTATTTTCTACCAAAGGTTCATACAAATATCACTTCTTGTCTAACCCAGATGTGAATTAATAACAGTCGTGGGAGATCTGGCTCACCCTTGTGAGATGAGCATGTCTCCTCCAAGGAGAGGCAGCTAAAGGATAATTCCTTTTCTACAAAGAGGAAAAGATAGAGTGATTGCTAAGATGTAAAACAATTTAGTCATGTCAAATCCCTGTTAATATAACATGCTCTTTGTATCTGGTTATGTGTTAGCCAGTCTACCAGCTAACACCAGTATTTGAAAGCTGGACAAGGAGATGTTAAGCTGAAAAGTTTGAATTGGGGCACATACAGATAATAAAAAGCTAAAAGCTGTTTTTCTGCTTAACCTAGACTTTGAGAAAATCCCACGTATGCATTTTCAGTTTTATGCTGTGTGCGAATGTCAAATATGCTTAGCTGGAACAGAATTTCTTGAAAGTAATTATTGTCATCCCGTTTGGCTAAATATACCTAAAAACATACCAGAAGTGTGCAAGACTAAAAAATGCTGATATAGACTTAATAGTTGGGGGGGGGAGGGAGGGGCTGTTTAAGAACTGATACTCTTAGTCTGTTTCTGTGAGGTTTTTTGCCATGTTGGCTATAAGTCATCTATTCCCATTATGGATCTTTTCAGTGGAAGGAAATTAATAATGTGGTTTATTCAGAACAAATTATTTCAAAAAAGGAAAAAAAAATTTGGGAATGAGGTGTCTCAATCCTTTAACTGCTTAGAAAGATCAGAGAACCTTTTTCAGAGCAGGTAGCCCTAGGCAGTGTTTCAGGTCAGATAAGCAAGCAGAGCAGGCGGCAAGGCAAGCTCTGATGCCTGGATTGGTCCTGTCTCTCTTCCTGCACTGCAGAGCT
The DNA here is from genome assembly GCA_013397115.1 of Edolisoma coerulescens. NCBI lineage: Eukaryota > Metazoa > Chordata > Aves > Passeriformes > Campephagidae > Edolisoma > Edolisoma coerulescens. The sequence continues at coordinate 2,576,805 of VWZW01002784.1, forward strand.
TTTAATCAGACTCCTGGGATAAAAAGAGCAGTTACTACAGCTGGGGGAGTTTTACCCCAGAAGAAAAGGGGTGTCCTGCTTTGCCTTCCTAGCACGTTGAGGCATTTCAAGTTACTATTACAGGGGTTAAGTGAGATGGTCTGGGAATGGGTTTAAGGAGTTTCCAGCAAGTTGCACGCTGGCCACCCACAGCTTAAGCTTTTGGAGGAAAGTGTCAGGGTGTGTGACTCAGGTGGCCACAGTCTGCCTCCTATGGCATGGGCGAAGGAGAGGAGCTGGCTGGGTCCTGATCTGCAGTAAACCTCAGGCCCAGATAATCTTTTGGGCTTTCTGTCTCCTGCTCTGAACAGGAGCAGGTGAGGTGGGACAGGATCTCAGGTGGAAATGTAGCAGTGAAACTCGCCATTCAAGTCTCTTGGACCTGGACTTATTTTGTTATAGTGTGTGTGCGTCTCCCCATACAAACACCTCCTTTTAATGTACAATCTTTTGTGCAGATGTAGTTGGCCCACCCTGCAGCAGCCTCATTTCTCTGTGCAAGGGCTGTGTCTGGTTTTACCGCAATGTCTCAGGGAGGGTTTAGCAGCGAGAAGGAGTTAAGTCAATAAATAAATGTATGTTTTTGCAAATCCTCCCAAGAGTGTTGGTGCTTTTTTCTGTTCCCTCCTCCCTGAGGGAGATCGTTTCCCTATGGAGCAGCCTGACTGGAGCAGCAGCCATGTGAAAGGACAGCAGCTCCTGCTCCACCTCAGCTGCAGGAGGGGAAGGGTGTGTCTGATTGCAAAGATCAGGATTAGCTGGAGAAGTGGGAGAAGAGGGAGGGGAAAAGAAAAGAAAAACCCCCAGCCCTTTGAATGGCAAGACTGCCCTTCTAACATGTGGCCAGCATGTGCCATACAGCCTTCAGGAGGCAGCAGGAGCACAGGTGAGAGGCTCTGGCTGTGCAGCAGCAGAAAGAAGCATCGTAGCAGGATGGGGGATTCCAGGACACCAGGAAACGGGAGAGGTCTGGAGGTGCACAGGCCACGACAGAAAGCCTGCTGTCACCCTGCAGCAAACTCAGCCTGGAGCCCAGGGAGGGCAAATGCATGGACCCTGCAAGGTATGTTGTTTTTTTCATCTCTCTTAGTTTTGGCTTGATGTAAGGCAGAAGCAGGAGTTTACTGAGTTATGTGCTTGCTGTAGAGCATTACTGCATTTATGGGGTAAGAGGAGCATTAGGGGATTTTTTGGGGGTTATTACTGCTTCAGGAGGATATACGAAAGTTTAGGTTTTCAGGGAGAATTTCCGAGCATGGTGTTGTCTGTGAGAGAACAAGTCTGGGGACAGTCCAGCAGAGAGAAAGCTCAGATGCAAATCAACCACTTCAGAGAAAACCCCAGAGAGAAAGGGAAATGTCTAACAGTGAAACAAGTGCATAAAAAGTGGATGCCTGACAGGAAAACCTGGGGGACCAGGGTGGCCAGGTTTGTATCAATTTTCAAGCTTAAAGGTTTACTCTTCAGGGCATGGCATCTGCAGTGCTCTGAAGGACTGTCAAGCCCCTTTCAGTCCTCTTCACTTGGAAAAATGATTCCAAGATATACAATTTAATTTCTATATTGCTAATAGAGGGTGCACGTGCTTGTTTTTCTGCAAAGCATAGTTGCATCTAAACACTGGGAATGGCATTAAGCTTGTGGCTGGAACATTGTCTGTGGATTCATAGTTGTCTTCTTGTTTCCAACCACAAATTCTATTAGGCTGCTAAATAGCCTCCTTCAGCGCTTCTCAGGCAACCCTTTCTCTGCCTTGATGTTGTGAAGTTCTTTTGAGAGCTATATACTGCTTTCCTTTGCTGTAATAATATTGAATTTTTTGGCACAACTTAAAAGGTATGTAACCACTGCAAAAGTCTCTTTTTTGTATCCTTCTGTTTCAGCTGCTGGTTTGCTGTCAGTTGAAAAAACAGGCAGAAAGAGCCTGTGCATGGATCATGCAGTTAAACACACCTGTCTGTACTGCTGCAGGGTTATCCAGAATTCCTTGCATTTTGCAATGATCTCTGGTGTTGCACTTACCTTGAAAGACATGTCTTTTGAACTCTGACAACTTTTTCAACTGGATTTTTTTGTTTTGTTTTGTTTTGAGTGAAAAATTTTCAGGGAGCTTTTTCCCCCCTTCCGAAAAACCCCACACTGAAACTAAAATTTTCTGCAAACGAAACAGTTATGGCTTTGCAATTCAAGAATTTACAACTACTGCATACACTTTCATGCTTTCATGGGTATGTGTGTGTATATATATATATGTGTGTATATATATATTCATATCTAAGTACACTTATATATGTCATTGGTATATACATATTTCTATATACATTGCTTCAATTAGACAATTATTTTAATGTGGCTACAAGAAATGGTTATGGTGAAAGCTGTTGCTAACCGACGTGACTAATGAGATTAAAAGTCAAAACCTTGGATAGCTTGTCTTCACTCAAGAGTGCTGAGTAGTTCTATTTATGAACTTTTTATAGTCTAGCCTAGTTTTTCAGTTTCACATTCTGTGTGTAATATGCTTACAGCTGCAGCATATGCTCTCTAACAGACAAAAATGAAAATTAAGCTGATGGTTTTAGTAGAGGCAAAATGTCCTTGCAGAGGTGAAGGGATAAATACAAACACTAATAGTCTCTTTGATGTGATATATCTGTGTTGTTTGTGTTTTGGGTTTTTTTTCTCAGAAATTATCAATTCCATGCACTTGTGAATGAATTTATGGAATGACTCTTTATTGGTAAAAGTGAAAATCAATGTTTACAGGAAATTATCCTGGACAAAGGAGTGACTACGAGCGTATTGAAAAAATCTGAACATAAATCTTTCCGGATTTTTCATTAATATATTGACAGTTAAAAACAGTCATAAATTTCATACCCTATATACACAGATATATTTTAATGCTCCCATTTTCCTGAGCCTTCATGATGAAGCAGTCAAGCACTATGGGATAATCACAGTCTTTATTCTGTGGGTATCTGTATTAAAACAAACCCAAATTACAACTCGGAAAGCTGAATAAAACCGGTGTCCTTTTAAGTCAGCCAGGCAAAGCTCCATGTTCAGTACTATTGATGGTCTCAAATGTGTTGAATGTTTGCAAGAGAAATAGAACAATATATTGACAACTAACTCCTTAGAAAATCCATCCATTTCATGTTTAAAAAAAAACATGAGTCAAAATTTTGTATAAAAAAAAAGATGAAAATAGGGAGGATGGAGGTTTTTTGTTAAATGTGATGTGCACTGCAATAGTGGCTAGTACTGAACATTATTTTACTACAGTTCACTGAACTTTCTGCAGTGACACTGAGCTCTTTCTCTGGAGTGGACACACTTGGAAGTCCTTGATGTATGGGTCTGTCTGTCTAGTGGGAAACTCAAATATCTCTGAGGGCACACACACTTATTTAAAGAGGTTTGTTTCCTAACTGGTAGAGGCTCCTCTTCTGAGACAACTGATGAAAAAATCTCTATTCTTTTGTTCCCTTTTAAGGGATCTACCATTAGACAGCTGCCTCTCTTCAGGTGCTTAGTTTAATGCTTAGTTACAGAAAGTGATAGAAATGTGGTGACAGCAACTGAAATGACTCTTACATTAGATACATTGCAAGAGCAGACATTATGAGCCAGTTCTGTGAGTCACCAGTTCCATCCTGGCAGGCTCTACTCGTACATACTTGGTTTTCTGCAGATGAATTCAGGAATTCATTGCATGATCATGTCTGAGGTCTAAGTTGCTGCGTTGCATTTCAGTGCTTGCTTGATGCAGCAGCACTTGTAGTCTTGTTGTGAGTGTTGCCATAACAGCCTGAGGGTGCTTTATGACCATCACAGGTTTGATTTGTCTGCATTTGAGAGTCCAGTTTTGTGGATGGGATGTTTTCTATTCAGATGCTCTCAGTCTTGCAAGTACCATAAACATGAGAGTTAAAAAATAAGAAACTACTTGTAGGAGAGACATGTAGAAGTCCCCTTATTTTGCAGTTATAGGTAATCAGTACTCCAAAGGTAGTGTCTTTTTTTTTCCTTCTTCTGTATTTTGGGATGGGATGCTGGTGGAGCAGTGGAGGTAATATCAAGTGCAGAAGAATAATTTTTATAGGGTATCTCTTCTCCACACTCTTGCGGTATAGTGTCACAATAAGCCCTACTGTTTTGTGTCACAGTGTCGTATACAGTTGAGCTTTTAGTAAGATCGAATATGAATCTTCAGAAAGTGCAAAAAGAAAATGTGAAATAGACAGAAGAAATCTCAAACCATTGACTGGTGGATAAGAGAATTGTTGAGGACTGTAGCGTAAGAGGAGAGCATTGTGACAGTAGGATGGCTGTGCTTCCCACTTCCTGATTTCCACTGAGGTGTGAACCTCACAGGGGCCAAAACAATCACAGCAAGTTGGTGATCAAAAAAAAAAAAAATCAACTCTGGCTTTCCACTCTTCCTTGTGAAACCTTCAGTTGTTGTATGAGTTGTTGTAATGTATGAGTAAGTTCGTGCAGAAATCCAGGTACAAACAAGACCACCACAATCTGTGAATTCACATTGAAATTAGATGGCTCATTTCATGTTAAATGTATCTTGTTCAGGAGAACACATAATGAAAGTATTCTTTCAGCATTTCTCCGGCATTTAAAAACATTACTGATAGTGAATCAGAATAAAATATGGTATTCTTTTCCAGGGGACAGACAAACTTAATGATCAAAATAGGAATTAGTATTACCTTGCTATAGCTTACTTGTCCAAAATTACAAACAGTATAATACAAGGACACAGTTTTAACTCCAGGTGTTTGTTGTCAGGTTCTGATGCTGTTGGCCCTCTTGCAATAGGACTGCTTCGCTGGAAAAATCTCTGCGTGTATGGGAACCCTCCCCTCGGTCTCACTGTCCCTGAAGATGCCTGTGTTCCTGTGTGTCAATGTTTTGCTACACAAAATGACTTCTCATGTCCATTGTCCTGTCCAGCATCACTTTCTATCACTCCAGTGCCTTCTTACAACAGTAGTAGTCAAGAAACTTTGAGTCAAGACTCCACAGGTAAGTGATTATTTGTTTTTCACATGTCCAAGCTTAGTTTGATCAGCAGTTTTCATGGTCAATTTCACTGTTAAACAGTTGTTTCTGCTGCCAGAGTGCTTTGATTGCTCCTAAATAAGGATCAGACCGCAGAAACATCATGAAAAGGTTTATGCTTATGCAAAGTAATCGCTTGACCCATAGTCTGGTTGCATCTGTTGCTGAGAGTCCTTGATGACAGGAATTGGGTCATGAGCTCAGTGACTTTTCTGGCTATCAGTGAATCTCATCTATATGCTTCCAAACTGAACCCCTTTACAAGGATTTTAATTCCTGCTGCCTACATTGTGTAGCTAAGTGGAAGGAATTAGAAGGTTCTGCCTAGGTGCCAGGTAAAAGAATGGTATATATGGAGAGTGAGGTATTAGTAAATCCAGTATTGAAAGGCACAATGCTGGAAAAGTCTACCTAGAGCTGGTATAAATAGCTACTGCTGACCTAGTTCTTAAAATTGTAATAATTGCTGGCAACAGTGGTTGAATATAATCTGTACTAAAAGTGATAGTCAAATATGTATATTACTGTGGTTTGTATTACTGCTTTTATCATTTAAAGTATTGAAGTACATTAATGTAATTTAGTGTAAATGATGTAGACATTACTGCATGTTGCCAAAAAATACTGGGCCTGAAACTCTGTGGTGGTGCTGAAATCCAATCAAAACCCATTTCTCCCTTCCCAGAACTTTCTGATCTAATGGCTCATTCTCTAAACCTGACTGGATGCTCATGGCAGCTGGAAATCCCAGGTTCCAGCACTTCAAGTACCATTCCTAATGTCTGCTTTGATGGTGGCACTTGGAAAGCAGGAGCATTAGAACAAATGCTGAACAATTTCAGGAAGGTTAAATGTTGTGAATTTCATTTCTCTTTTTTTTTTTCTGCTTCCATTTAAGAGCCGTGTAAATATGCACCTCCTTCTTCAGTGTAGTATTGATTGTATGAACTCTGTGACTATATTCTGTAGGCTTAAATTGCATCTTATTTTACATTACCATCTGTTTTACTGATAGAAATACTGTACTGCTGTAAGATACTTAATATTTTCCCCACATGATGAGTGACAATTCTGGTTTTAATTGTGAAATTGTTTTGGGACAGTGAGGTGGCAAGTGAGCACTTGGGAGGTTCATAGGCACTTGACACCTTGAGGTGATGTTATAGAGAAGGGAAGAAATGTTAATTTAAAAGAAAAGAAAATAGTAGTAGTACAATAAAACAGTAGTAAAACTTGATAAGGAGCTGTTAGCATTGCAGAACAATTTCCCAGTTATAAAGTATGGATGCATAGAGTCAAAGATGCCATTAGGATATTATATTAGCAAGCCAAATACAAATGCCCTCGTTTTCACCCTACTTTAAGAAGCTACAAGGTCTTTGGAGAGTCCATACTGAGATGTTTATGAAAATGTCATACTGAAAAGCAGCATGGCAGCATGGTGATAGGTCAGTACTGAAGTAATGTCCATTTTCAGCAGGGCAGGGTGGTCCTGGTTCAAAGTACAACTTCTAGCACAAGAAGGTATAGTCTTCATCCTGATAGTTAATAGCCTAATTTCTGTATTCAATGAACCAATTTATAATTCGTGAGATTTTTACAAATCTGATTGTCTCCTGCAGCAGAGTAGAGGGTACTGCAGGTAATGAGGGTGGAGTGTTTTACCATTATTGTTCAGGGATAGAAGGGTGTTGTGTCAGCAGGTCCTCTGTAAGGCTGGATGTCACGTCTGCAACACCAGGGATAAACTCTGTCCCTGGGCTTCATTATAACTCTTCTAATGCAAAGGTTCCTCGAGTTTTTTAAACTACGTCGGTTTTCAGGGATTGTCTTGCCATGATTGAAAAGCTTGTTTGCAGCTTACAGCACATCTGTGGAAGCTCAGGCAAGAGTACAGTGTCAGCTGAAATGGGCGAGTTCTTGAAAAGACAGAGGGTAACTTTGAGATAGATTACTGAGGTAGGGTAAATCTTCAAGTTATATCCAAGCTAATTTGTGTCCAAGACTACTTGGTCAGCTCATTTACAGGAACTTGAAATGCAGAAGAATACCATGCCACAGGCTTACTGTTCTTCTTCTCTTCTGTGCATTTACAATGAAACTCTCTAAAATTTTAATAACAAATCCTTTAAAAAACAAACTATGCTAAACCACCAGTATATAATGCATGCAACACATGCATCATAGTTCAAAAGAATTCTTTTTTAAATTACTGATGATGGAAAAATTCTGGCTGCTTCCTTTTGAGCAGGGCATGTTTGGGACCTTGTAATAAACTGTGCATGGCGATGTCCGAGTTGGATTTCAATGTTCAGAGCCACAAGATAGTGATGGAGAAAATAAGATATCAACACGAAAAACCTCTGCGTATTCTGATACGCAGTATAAAAGAGATAAAACTGCAGCTAATAACTGGTTTTAGTGGGTGCTTTGCACCCTACCTGAAACATTAGTCTCAATTTAGTGCTTTTGTTGCTTTGCAGCATTTTGCAATGCTAGATAATTTACAGAGTAGTGTCAAATTTTGTCCTTGGATATAGGAGTATAATAGACACCAGAATTAATCAATTTCATGGACTGTGGAAGGGAATTCTTAAATTTCTAGTATTACCTGTGATTTGAAATAATGGGTTTTTGAGAGGATTGCTCTGATCAATAAAAGCCAGGCTTCTGTTCAGAGCGAGACAAAACATGAGTTATTCTTTGCTCATTTTCTAACCTGGAAATTTTGTGAGGGAGTACCAGAGAGGAAGGTCATTGTGGTAAATATTTCATAACTGCATATTGGTTTTTAGCTGAGTCATGAAGAGTTCCTGTTGATTAACTTTGTCTCTTCTCATGATCATTATTTAATGCTTAATTACACTGAACACTATATTCCAGAATATCCAGAAGACTTTGCTAGACAACACCAGCTGGATTGAGATGAATAGATTTGCACTGGATAGAAATGAGTCAGGAACTTAACAATACCAGTCAAATTTGTGTCAGCTTCAAATTTTAAAGAAAAAAAATACCATAATTCATTAAAATATTGGATATAACAAGAAATCGGTGCCTTTTTTAAAAATGTATTCCCATTTTTCAATAATAATCTGAATCATTCCATTCAAATGCTTCTGACCTGAAATTAGTGCACCTTCATCTAGACTATATTTCTCCTGTTTGTTCATTACAGGGACCTGTCCCCTTGTATGCTAGATCAGCTGTTTTGCAATTATATTGATTTGCCATGAATTGTTCCTGACAAATATGTCAACTCTTTGTTATCATCTTGTTTTCTTCAAGGTGGTTAAAGACAGCTTGATTTACTGCTTTCTTACTAATTTGTCACCATCTCTTTTCAAGTATCGATGTTTGGCTGACTGGAGTGTAATTACCTGAACTACTTTATTTGCCCCTCTTCACTGTTATAGGACCTTACTCCATCCTTGCTTCAGTGGAATCATCCCAAAAATGCATTTAGGCTGCTAAATCCCAGCCAAGCAGCTGAAAGGTGAAGTAGGCAGCTACACTATTTTCCTTGGTCCGTGTCTGGTCCCTGGTGTGTGAATGTCCAGAACAGAGCTATTACAGGAGAAGTTGTACTTCACAGCAGAGGCAGGGAAAATGCAGAGGACTCAAGTCAGATGGACTCTCCTCAGAGATGCATTTGGGCCTGTCTTACAGTTAGACAGAAACACACACTTTGGAAAAAAATAATATTATGACTGTAGTGCGCAACTTTTGCAACCAGAAGTAAAACTGAAAGAGTGTTCCAGGTTTATTCCTCAAATCTAATGGAAGTCTGGCTGCCGCTCATGTTGCCTCTTTAATTTACATAAATTCCTGTGACTTCTTCATTTTATTTTGCATGTGCAATCATGACATGAAACCTTTGCCTTTTGTTACTACACTGCAAGACATTGCCACCTGCTGTGAGTGCCGTCTTTGATGCAGACAAAAATCAAATTAATTTTATATGTATTTCTTGATTTGTATGTAAGTGCATACTTATATGTATTCTTTGATTCTGCAGCTTCCATATATTTTTGACAGAGCTGTCTTGTATCATGCAGCTTTTAGGTTTTAAATCGTGCGATGACAGTAAAAACCTATATAAAGAAATAATCTGTGACATTACCTACTTTCTAGTGTGGTATAACATTCCAGTTAAATCTATTTGATAAGTTAGATGCAAAGGAAGTAGATCTAATGTTAACTGGATTCTTTAAAAGGAATAATATTGGCCTGCATAGGAATTTATTTGCTCACCTGAAGAAAAATGGTACTTAGAAGAATTATAATGTGAATAAGGAGATGATTGAGGGTGACATGACAATGGTCTTGGGAGGGGGAGTGCTAAACAGGAGGAGGATGAATAGTGGAGTTTTCCCAGTACTGGTTTGGAACCAAGGTTAATGTTTTTATGGATGACTTCTGCCTGGAAAGGAGGAGTGCACTGATGAGATGTGCTGATGAGTCTAAGGTGGGAGACATCATCACTGCAAAGGATAATCAGAATGTCAGGTAGGAAGAAATGGATGGCTTCTGGGAACAGAATAAGGGAAAAGTGATGGAATACAAGAGTGCGGGTTTTGCTACTGTGCATAGCAGGATTTTTTCTTTTTCTCCAGTAAGCTGGGAGTCCTCAGCTAGAAATGGCAGAGGAAGATAAATTCAGCTACTAATTGGAAGTGTGATGCAGCTATGAAAAAAGCAAATGGAGGTCTGGGATGTTTCAGGTGAAGTATTTGCTATAGAGGGAGAGATTGATGATTTTTACCTAAACTGACTGCTTATTTTCAAAGAGAGTAGAGATTTACTGGAGCGTAAGCAAAGGAAAAACTATCAGAACAATATGGGAGAAGAGAGTAAAAAAGTTTGCTGTGTTTAGACTAGCAAAACAAAAGCCATTTAAAGAAAGAAGAACCAGGACAGTCAGTTTCTGTTTCTGTTTACTTAATAATCTGATGTTTGTAAAGTTTGGGGAAATAGCTGGGACTGAAAAACAGGCATCTAATCCGTCCATTTATCCTGACCAGCAGCCTTCAGAATCTGAGGAAACTGCTAAGTTACCCTAGAGATGTAACTCCTCATTTTAGCTCTTAAAGTTTGTGTTCCAGTTGCAAGTCTTAATATGCAGGGTTCCTCAACTGACTAGCTCCTGGGAATTCTGTACAAAAGTGAAAGCCACAAGATGGTGCTGACACTCCTTACTGTGGTTGAAGGCATTACAAGAGATTTAGCAGAACATGCAGTGGCCTGGGTGTTACCAGACAAAATTTCCATGGGGTTTGGTGTGTATTAACCTGCAAACAAGTAATAAAGTCAGTGGCTCGCTGCAGGCTACGGTTTGTAGTTAAGCATTGATTTTTGGTTAAAAGTCCTAATGCATTCTTAGTATATTGGAGGGAAAGAGGGAGATAAAGGGAATTAGAAAGGTGATGGTTATTCTTGAGGTTGTACCCATTTTTGCTTGGCTTTCAGCCAAGCAAGGTGATTGATGAAATTATGAAATTGAGAAGTAGAAAGAAAACACATCTTTGTTACCTCTGATTAGAATCCTTGCTTGAATTTCCATGCTTTTTAAATGCCAAGGACAAAATCGGCTGTGCCCACATAGTTGCTGACTGCTTGGGCTTCTCTGTCTTTTTTCTCTTTGTGCCTGCATCAAGGGAGGGACTGTTTCCAGAGATTGGTTTGTTATTCTCTGTACAGCACTTAAAAGGGGTGGAAGAGAGATAGGTTTCTGCAGTTTATAGCTGACTAACAGAGAGCTCCTAGCAAGGTTTATAAAGAGGAAAAATACTGTTAGCAAAAATATTACTTGGGAACTCTGAATTCAGCTGAACCTGAGAAACAATGCAGCCCAGTTGACAGCTGCATAAACTTATCTCACTGCCCTGAGAACAGCCTGCCTTCCTTACCCTTCTGTCCCATCTGCTAGCAAAAGCATCATCTCTGTTCATTACTCGTTGCAGCCATGAGCAGGAGAGGCTTATCCTTCTTAATTCTTTCATTGAGCCACCAGCAGAATCTTCCACTGCTGTGAAAGGCAACGGTTCACTACTTTTCTCAAAAATGAGGGGAGTGCAGTTCATTGCAGAATGCCTTTCTTCCAGTGCTGTGTCATCTTTTGCTCCTGAAATGCTGTATATGCATTTTTCCTCTGAATGAAACAAGACTAAATGTGTTTAAGTTTAAACCTGAAATGGCTGAAATGCATACTGCATTCAATAAGTATGATAAATTAGGATCTTACAAAGAATGCCCTTGCTGACTCTTGGGACAGGGAGTGCCATTAAATCTGTACTTCCAAATATCTAAATGCATGTACTTAATCAGTTTCAAGACTCTGGCTACCAGTAGAATAGCTTTTATGATTCAAAGAAGTGTAATATTGTTTACTCAAAGTTCTGGCTGACATTAAGTGCACAGACCATTCTAAAACACTCATGTTTAAAAGGAAGTAAATAAAAACTGTGCAACTTCTGTACCATTCTGACCTTATTGTAGGATCAAGTCTAGAAGCTGCTGAACTGCCTGATTCTGATCCAGCACAGCAATGAATTGGACACTTAATGAACTTGAGAGTTGTGCCATGGAAATCAATTTATCTGCTTCTCTAATTGTTCTTACCACTTATGAATGAAAAATTAAAATCTGCCTAAATACACTGAGCTGGTAGTTCCTGTAATACTGTGTTTGGGAATGCCAGCCAGCACTGATCATACTGTTGGTTCAAGGCATTTAACACTGGCAATGCTAGCACATGCCTCCTGTGCTATTGTACCAGTGTGCTTCAAACTCGTCTTCAGAGAGCATCTTCAGAGCTGGAAGTGCATTTATTCTCCTGCGTTCTCTTTGTGCCAATTTTGAAACTAACTGCAAGGCCTGGCCTTCCTTTTTATCTACAATGTGGATATTTGCCCTTTTTGCTGTCTGAGGTTGGCACATCATTACACAAATTTAAACAGGAATCTGATGTTATCCCTGTTTGCTTATTGCTGGTGCTTTGTGTGAACTTAAACTCAGGAGGGACTGTAACACATAGTCTCCTCCTCACATCACCACTTAGCTAACACAGATTTATAAGATTTCATTCTTTTTGATTGCCTTATTCTTTCTTGAATATATTTATGCACTGTCCATTGATGACAGTTGGGGCAATAAGAATTATTTTGAAATCAGATTTCATGGAGACTCTTTTTCTCTGGGCAATGTTTTGGGTTTGCAAGCTAGTCACTTAATGCAGAAAAAGGTTAGGATGGAGTTTGAATCACTAATTGAAGAACTGCTTCTTACCTAAGGATGTGTCTCTATATCACTCTTCCAGTTGCAGCCTTCTAGTGCTAGAGAATGTTCAAGGCTTAGTGCAAGAGGGAAAAGTTTAATTAGCTCTTTAAATTAAAGAGGGGCTTACTGATGCTGTGTGAGACAGCTATCTCTTTCATTCTCCTGTCAATGACACGCCTTTCCCAGTGAACACTGTACTTATCTTGCATATTTTATAACCAAAACACTACTAAAAGATAAGCCTAAAATTATTATTTAGTATCTGCTTGTAAACTCTACAGAATCAAAATAGGACTTTTCCAACTTCACTTCCAGAGAAATTAAGGGTCTAACAACAGAATGCTTTTTATTTTATTTCTCATTAGAGAATATAACACAGTTAAACCTTGAAGTGTTCTTTATGTAAGTAACTGATATATCCTTGAGCAGGAAAACTATGAAAAAACCCCAACTTTATAATAAATCCACTTTTGATAGGCACAAAGAGCATGAACCAGAAAAAAAACCCAGCTAACATATTTTCTTTATTTTTTCCAATGATTTTTTAATGAGCTGTTTCATTTTTCTGTGGATAATGAATCCTTAATCCTTTAAAAGAGAAAGGATGTGTCAAGAGTTTCAGATGCCAAGTGGGAAGTGTTCATGTTCAGCACTGCAGTACAAGACTGAGACAGAGAGCAAGAGCTGTATAACTAAAATGGGATGAACTATGCACAATAGCTCCAGTAAAGCCCCTATTTATTTTCCTCCTCTGTCTTTAAAGCTTGATTTAAGGTAACCAAGCTTCGTATCCCACTGCTTCCCTCATTGAAAGAAGAATAATCAAGTTCGAGAAAAAACCAATTTGAAAAATGCCATCCCGTCTGCTCTGTCAACCACTGTATTTTCTTCTTTCTGCTCATTTTTTCCTTGCATTTTTACATTTCTTCCTCTTCAGTCATTCCCCTAATTGTCTACCTCCGAAAATCTCTCTTCCTATTTCCCTTCTCTTTCCTGTCCACCTCTTTGTTCTGTGTACACACTGCGAGTTTGTTCTCTGTTTTCTACTATTTTGCTTTCCTCATTTATAGCGTTTCCAGGGAAAAGGAGCTTCCAGCCATGCATCTCTGCTTGCCTTCAGCTTGCTTCTGCTCAGCTCTGAGGAGGTGATGGCTGGAGGAAGCTCCATGTATGTAGCTTTTCCTCTCATCCTGCCCGCTGCAAGAGCAGTGGTTTCCCATGCCTGGATCACAGGCGAGTGCTTTGCTTCGCTTGTATCTTTAGGAAACTGAAAGGTTCAAACTGAGACCAATGAGGACAGCAAGCCACTGTGCTGCCTTTAGCTCTCATTTGGTCAGGAGGGGGGATGCCCATGGAGGTGGCAGGCTGCTGATTAGGGCCAAGGAGAGAGTGGATTGCATCACTCCAGAGAGCTGGTCTGTGGCCAGCTTCCAGCTGGGAGCCAATTTCTGTAACGGGTAAGCAGGGGGCGTGTTTGGCCCATGCTGATCTGGTGTCCAGTAGATTATTTGCTCCTTAGTGCTTGTGTCTGATTGCTTTCAGTTTTTCCATGGCATTTATGTCTAAGCAATGTCTTTTGATTGAGAAGACTGAGTAGCATTCATCGTGAAGGGCAAAAAAACCCTTGGACATAATTCCTAAGTCTACTGACATGCTCCTAGTTGAATCCCAATTACCAGACTGCTGGAGCCCCCTTAATCCTGAGTTTAATCTTGCAAGTCAGGACTTTGTTTGAACTCTGTTGGAATCAATGGAAAGACTCACTTGCACTGCAGCGTAAGGGAATTAAACCTATGATAAACAAAATTGTTATTCAAATATACAACTGCTCTCTCTCGACTCTGTCTGTGCTTCCTTTTGTCCACTGTTTCCTACCTCATTTTTCCCTTCTATCCTGGAGATAAATCTTCAGAAATTTCCTGAAATGGGTACTTGACTCCCTGTTGTCTGCATAGGGAAAAAAAAATAATGCACGTGTCAGACATCACTCTGGGGTTACAGAAGTAATTGCTGTTTTTCAAATGACAAGTTCTCAAAGCCCAGTCATCTTTTCCACATCAGGACTAAAACCTGCGAACACACCTCATGCAGAAATACCTACATACTTCTTTCTTATTCTTCTAAATGCTTCCCCTGGGTGCCTCTTTCTCCCTTGCCAAAAATACTGTCATTCATATCCTTGAGAAACTTCAGCTTTTAAGATGAAAATATTGAAGAGTGAAAATAAATTATTGGAGATTAATTTTGTGGGAGAAGGGAGAGTGTTCATGCAGCTCTATGCATAAAGATAAGAACATGCTGTACCTCAGGCTTGCTGAAAACAGGCTTTTATTATTTTTTTTTCCCTTAGGCAGATATTACACTATGCCTTTCTGTGTATAGTAGGTGAGGGAGGAAGAAACAGAAAGGTGGAGCCATTATCCAAGTATTCTGCGTGGCCACAAGGATAGTGTTTATCAAGTCAAAGCAGAAATCAGATTCTCTAGGTGATCTTCAGGTTAGCAGGTTAAACAAAGTATTACCTTTTTTTATCAGTACAAGTGATCGTTGAGAACCTGTATTAGTAAACATCCTATGTTGCATTAAAATAAAAGGCATCTTTGGCAGAAATTTTGAGCAGTGAAGCTGTAACAGTAAAAAAGTGTAGCTGTATATTTTACTGGTTTGACTTACATAATAGTCTTGAACTGAGACTGCAAGAGGGTGAGGATGAAATTAAATGAGTCATTGTTAAAAATAGGATGTGGGATTGAATTAAATGTTGAGTGTGCTGGGCAGCTGAATAGAGGATGAAATTTGCAGTGAGAAATAGGCTGTGTCTATACTATACAAACGTTGATTACTACGCAAACGCATAGTGATTAGGGTTCACTGGTGATTTCAGCCAGTTGCAATCTGGGAATTGTCTGCATTGTTACAGATGGAACTGCAGGGACAAGGAAGGCGTCTGACCAGTCCAGTGGGAAGCATTTCCTCCTAGGAATGGAGATGAGGCACAAGGCTTTTTAGTCTTTCTTTATATTGAATATCATGAGCAGCAAGTGGGGAAATGACTGTATAAGCCAAGTGGAAATAGCAAAAGTAAAAATCAGCTATTTCGGTATATATGGAAAATCATGAGCTCAACTTTGTTTTAAATTATGTCTGGTTAGAATGGAGTTTCATGGCTAAGGGGATGCAGTAGCTCAGTCTATAGGGTGAGGGAAGAAGTGATCACTTTTAATGATAAAGATGGCAGAAATTATGACCTTTGGCTGTTACTGGGAATACAATGCTTCGGCAAGTAGACTAGAAGGCCTCTAGCCTGATCCAGCACCTGAAATTTTAGGTTATGTTCCTACACAATTTAAAGACAGAGCATGTTGAGCTTGAGCAGTGGTTCACCTGCTTGTCACTGTCATCCATGTGACTCAAAAAAATTCCTTGATGAACATTTTTGTCGAAGTAGAGTAGCTACTAGTAACTGTGTTGGATGAGCAAGCTTTAGATAAAAAAAAAGATGCATTATGCTGGTGCTGTGTGGGCATGAAAGTCCTCAATTTGGTTTAGATACTGTAGGGAAAAAACCCCACATTTCTCCAAGCTTATTTTCCATCCTAATTTTGGGGATGGGTGACATTAAAGAGCAGGGTTTTTTAAAAACTAAAACAAACCAGCAGATGATGTGCTGGTCACCGTGGAAACCAGGCTTTTGATGAAGAGGTTGTATATCTGGTAATATTTTGTACTGAATTCTGATTACAACAAAAATCCACATTATGTTTTAAAATTCTTTCACATCCTCTTCTGCTCCACAGTTTACTTTTTAAAAGATAGAAAGAAAGAAGCTGCAAAATAAGATATTTGCTTTTAAAGTACAGAAAAATACTTAGTTCAGCAAAATAGGAATCCATTTTGCTGAAACAAGGTTTTAATGTAAGGCTAGAACACGCAAATGGAAGTGATGGCAAAGGAATTCAAGCCTCAACAACTCTTTGGACATGCATCAAGCTTAAAGGCCAGTTGCTTCAAAGAATACGTAGAAAATTCTGTGAATAAAGCGGTGCCTAAAACTGGACATTTGCAGAAATAATGCCTCTGCATTTGTAAACATCCAGACATTCAGCACAGTCTCATGATCTCAGTGAAGTTATTCATGCACACTGTGGGCTCTTAGTCCAGAAACACTATCTTGTATAACTTAGCAACCCTGAATTTTGTGGTATGTTAAAAGCTTTTATTAAAAATATTATTGGAATTCTGTCAGTTGAGGTTTTTCTGAGCTCAGGTATATGAATCAGGCAGTGAATATTTGAAAGCTGAACCAGAAGAACCTGTAATGACTGAATAAAAATGGTTTTACACAAAATTCTGGGGATTGACTGATGTAAGCTTCAGTAAAACACTTCAGAGTAACATCAGGTAAGGTTGTCTTCGTGGAAGTAGGACATTCTCATTTAATGGGCTTATGTATATAAGAACTGATCCAGGACTGAGGTAGTTTCAGTGCATATTTTCAGATGTAGTCGTTATATTGTCTTCAGATTCAAAGGAACAGTGATACTGTTCTTGCACCATGAACATACTGTTCGTTCTTATTTTGAGCAAGTTATTAACTGAATACTAAAGTAATAGTGATCCAACTGTGAAAAAAAATAAATTAAAAATTTCATACGCATAAATCTGACTGATAATATATTTTTCTTTAAATAAGGAACTTTTATTATCAACTATTATGAATAAGTCCTTTACCAAAGTTTATTAAATTTCTATCTTACTATAGTTTTAAAATAATGTTTTTTACTGTATTATTTCCTGGTCAGGTGATAATATTGCTGATCAGAACTGCATCTACATTCACTATATCCTGTGGACTTTCAAAGCCTCATCTTCCTTCTTTAGCTCTGGAAAGTACTCTGAGATTTTGCCATGTTACTCTTTTGAAGTTCACAGGGTCTGCTGGGGTTCTGTAGAATGACTTGCCCCTGTGACCTCTATCTCAAGAGTAATCAGACACGTTTTTACTTTTATTGAGAGAACCTTTTTATAGTGGAAGACTATAGTACCTTGTTTCCTAATTCTTCAAAATATAGCATATAGAGGAGAGTTTTTGGCTCAGAGAAAAAAAAGCCTCATTTTTTTGCTTTCAGGCATGTTTAAAATTTTCTTTGGCAACTACATAGACTTGACATAGATGTAAAGGGCTTAGTAGAAGTATTTTATTTTTAATATTGTTTTTCATTGATTTAAGTTTCATTTTGAAGCAATTTAACAACACATAACACTTCAAGCATGTCAGTTGTCTAGAAATTGTTTGCATACATGATTATTTACAGTTTTGATATTTCATTTTAAAAATATGATTATTCTTGTTTCAACATTTGTATGATGAATAAATAATTGACTCTGCAGATCCTGTGCATGGCTGCCTTTAAAAAATGAAAAAGCTCCTCCAGCTCTGTATGCAATACTTAGCTATTCAAAAATATTTGTTTTGTTGCATATAACACTGATTTTTGTGTTAAATTCATATATTTTCTTTCAATCTGTTCCTTGCTTATACAAAGTAAAAAAACCTCTTGCTTAATAAATTTAGAATTTTCTATGATGGTGACAAATACATTAATTTAATAAGCTGGGCTAATTTTCTATACTAATATATCTTTATGCAGAGCACTTCTGGAAGAGTAAATAGATAATCAGTGTAAATGCGTTAGTAAACCAGTCTGAAAATACTAATATCTGATTATTCATATTTACATTATTTAAAATTATTTGAATAGTTGTTTTCTTCTTTTGTAATTGAATTAAAACATAGGCATGTTTTTAAGGTCTAGAGCTTACAGTCAGTCCTCTGTAAAGGGCCTTAATTTTCTTAGAGGAATAAACTAATTAATCATAAATACTGCTGAGACCATGATGCATGACCTAGCAAAATATTTTAGCTAAAGTGTGGTTTTTAGCATACGAGCAATCTTTTTACTTTAGAGGTGCTTTTGTGTGCTTTAGGTTTGACATTCAAATGTTTTGATCAATGAAGTCTCGAATACTCAGGGTGGCTGATGCCACTCCAGTGACAGGATTTGGTTGTCTGTGCAAATGACCTCAGATTGCATCTTTGCTAGTTGTAAGGAAACTTGTCAGTAGGAGCCTTCTGGGAGCTTTTCTTTATCAAAAACTGCTTTGGCAGCTGAAGTAGTGAAAGAACTAGTCTGCACTGAAATAAGAAACAAAGTCCTTTTACTAATTCTACAACTTTTTGCAAAGAGGTTGGACTTAACAGTCTCGTGCATTTATTCTTGAGAAACTTCAATATTCTGCAGTGCTGGTTATCTGCAGAAACACTCCTATGTATTTAAAAATCTTCAAGTCTTCTGATGATTGACGTCCACTTTGAAGCTTCAGAAGGTTTTTCCCTCTTAATTTTATTTTATAATGATTTTCAGCTGAGAAACTCGGTGGTTGACTCCACTGTGTGTGGAGGGTAGGTGTGCTGAGGAAGTTAGTCTGTACTACAGGTACAAATTTTTCTGAATTGCGAGTCAAAAGGACACCTGGAAGGCTCCTTTTACAGGCCAGACCTGTCTCCTATGGTTTTTTTTCTGCAATGTGGTTGGTCCCAGTGGAGGGCTGAAAGCAGACCAAGAATGGAAAGTTTTGTAAGATAAGCAGGCAACAAATATTCCAGATGGTTTGTTATTTATGAGTGAGATGGTCCTGAGGGGACTGAAAATACCTCAAAAGCTACCTAAGCTTGGAGAAATATATTAAAGAGCATGATGGCACTCTGTGATCAGAGGGCCTGGAGAGCCAAGAGGGACCTCCTTCCGGTGCTTTCATAGTCTAGTCGGGGGATAAAACTTGGGAAATGGTCCTTGTTCTTGGAACAAGAAGCCAGGAGTGGCTTTGCTGCTTGTTAAAAAGCAGACAACAACAACAGAAGGTCAGGAAGCTGCTAACAAATGTGGATATGGGAGCTGGAAGGCTCTGCTTGGGCAGGAGGCAAGTGGTTTGGTGCAGCAGCCCCTGGGATGCACACAGGGCTCAGCTCTGGGGAGGATGCAGCTGCCCCATTTCCTTCCCTGTACAGCAAAAAAGGTGCTTCAGGAGTTGCAAGTGATAGCTCAGGGAAGGTTCTGTCATCTTACAGGTTTTGGTTCTTTTGTTCTCCTCTGCAACTTTGTCGTCAGAAACAAGCTTTTGGCTCTGACAGAATAAAATTGTACTGCTTTCACCTTTTCAATCTTGTTATTAAAAATGAATCCCAGTGAAGCTGGCAAACTTAATGTACATTACTCCTCCAATTACAGTCAGTATATATAGGCAGCCTCCCACTTGGGAGGTGAAAAGGACACCTTCTGCCAAGCTGCAAGGACAGTTTAAGGACTGGTATCATGAGAGGCCAAGTTACAGGGAGAAATCTTCCTGTCTGGCAGAGATTAGTGTGTCCTCACAAGCAGAGGTTGTGGAAAACCAGCTCAATCCTTTCTTGGATGCCTCATGTCACGTTTGAAAAGGGTGGTGTAGAAGCTGTAATGGCTTTGTTTCTGTGCTGGTCTGTTGAGAGGCTTTGATCTTTGCACTGAGGAGACACTTGTGCTGTTCTGGCACAGCCAATGTGATCTCTTCAGTGGGGTTTGTGGCTTGCAGCCCCTTTCCCCTGGGAAAGTGCTGCTGCCTCAGTAGAGGCAGAGCAGCCATAGGGGCAGGCATGGCAGGATGGACAGTGCAGGAGAAGGAGCAGCAGCGCTTCCTGAGGTGACCTGAGGCTGGCACTGCTGTGATGAAAGCTGCAGGCTGATCCGTGACAACCTACTTCAGCTGATCCCACACCTGCCCAGACAGAGATGACAAAAGAGGCAAGCACATTCAAGGGGCAGAAAGCTCAGCTCAGCCGAAGGACAGAACATGGACACTGGGGTCTGCTCATGGTGGTCATGGTGGTGGTCTCCCAGTCACCTTCCTCGCTGACCTGATTTGATGATAGAGGGCTGTTCTGTAATTGCTTTGGCCAAATCCATGCTGGGACAAGAAAACTGAGGTGTTTCATCTAGTCAGGAATTTATCACCTGATCCAGCTCTCTGAAGGGAAACCAAGGGTAAATTAGAAGATACTGGGGAGGAAAACCCATCTCACTTTCTTTTGGTCCACTCTATAGTGGCAGCAATCAGGACACTGTGACCCCCACATCGTCCTGAGGACATATGAGCGTAAAGGTAAGTTGTTTTTCTGACTTCAACTCTACACTGAGTCTCACTCCCTGTAAACTTAACAATTCTTTTCTGAGTCTATGGCTATGAGACTAATGGTTCTGCTGCATTATGGAAATTTAACAAAATCTTCCTTTGTAAGCCACAGGCAACAAAGTGACAGAAATGTGAGGGAGGAAGGTGAAAGGAAAGAAAAAGACCTTTAAAGTAAAACTTGGTATTAACCATTTGTCTGCTTTATTTTCTGCATGTCATAGATTATTTCAGCCGATTGATCAGTCTCATTTGGTGTTCCATATGTGTAGGTGAAAAATTATTTATTTTCTGACTTGTCATTACTTCTTGCTCTACAGCTACTTGTGGTGATCCTATTTTCTACACCACCCTTTTCAAACATGACATGAGGCATCCAAGAGTTATTTCTTCCTGATGTGTCTTTGTTTAGTGTGGAAATGGCAATTAATCTGAATAATCAAACTATTACTTCTTTCAGGGCCACAATAGCACTCAAATCCCAGCTCTTGCATATAAAAGTAAGATGGGAAAAAAAAGCAACATTAGAAAATTTTTGGTTTGAATCTGTGGCTCTAGGGAGCATGGAGCATGTCAAAAAGTCAAGATGGAGAATATGTTGGTTTTAAAGAGCCTTTCTGAGGCTAAGACAGGAAAAGAGAACCAGAGCATGTCTGCATATTAAACGTATTCCTGCTCTCAGGAATGTCTTCAAACAGTGTTTTACTTCAGATGATAGTAATATTTAGGTAGAAAAAATGTACGAACAAACCGAAGTTAATAATTCCACTGGTCATTCATTGTTCTTTGGTGATACTGGGGAAGCTGAGGGTGGATCACAGTAAGCAAGAAGTGCTTGTTTAGTTTGTTATTTGTAGCCTCTCTTGCCTAATTACCTCCTGTACTTTGCACAGGACATTCCCCCCACAGCGTGCTCATGGGGAGCTGCAGATGGAGCGTTGTGACGTATCATTAGTGCCAGCTGGACACTGCTGCCTGCATGATGCTTTAGCAGCAGAGTGATCAGCACCTAAGTCAGCAACCTTTCCATCCACTCTTAGTTTCATGTAATAGCAGCAGTTATCAAAGCTCTAAGTAACACAACCGCTTTTTCCTCCAGGGATATTCATGTCCCTTGAATCTTCTTTCCTTGCATATAATTTATGGTGGTCTCAGGCAACTTGCTTGGGACCTAAAGCAACGTTAGCTCCAGGTATCAGTATCAGTTCTTTGTAGACTCCTACAGGAACAGCTTTGTTGGGTTACATGTGGATTTTCTTCATGAATCTTTGTTGAACTATGTAGGACTTGGTGCTTTTTCTGTCTTCCAGGGCTGGCACACCAATGTGTAGGTGTCTTCCATTTTGCCAGGAAGTGCTGCTTCCTTTTCTTCACTACAAAGGAGAAGGCACTCTGGAGTGGGTGAAATATTTTTAAATTAAATGTAACAGCATTTACAATGAAAATAATAAGAAAATAGTAAATTGTAAGTTCTCCACTAGAAGGGATTTGGATCTCTGTGTGAGTGTATGCAGAGGGGAAATGGGAACTAAAACAGTGAATACAGATGAAATCTAGTGAATGATCTTTTTCAAGCAGAACTGTTGCAATGTCAGTGCCTTTTTGTTTCTGATGCTTTCAGACTGAGGTGTTCCACTTGGGAAATACTGATATTTCCCAAAATTTTGGCATTTTGGGTGGTTTTTTTCCCCTAGATTAAAATTTAGACCTGTGACAGATCACCCAAAACTTGCTTGACTGCGCAGATCTGTGGTTAGGTCAGGAACTATTGTACTGCACGTTTGGCTTCTAGCCGCCCTGAGGTTACTAATTTCCCACTTCCAGTGTAGGTGTTGAAGTTGGATGGCAGAGCACAGTCTTAACACTACAAACATGCTTTTAATACGTCTCTCTTCCAAAAACATATTTTGAAAATTTGAAAAACAGTTTTGAAATTAAATTTTTTCAAAGAAATTTTTTCACATTAGAAAAAAAAAAGAAATCCATCTAAATTGATGGGGATGGGAGGAAATCAGTACAAGGATTTCATAAGGCAAGAACTAAATAAAGCACTTCTATCTGCTTCTGTCAAAATAGCTTACACTGTCCCATAAAGATTCTTCACTTAAATAAGCCAGAAGAATCTGTAAAAATATCGTAGAAAACTCACTGTAACTCTTCAGTTTACCTGCCAAGCTGAAGAATCTGTTGTGCTGACATTTTTAGGCTTTTTCTACACTGGAGAATTAACAGTGGTCTAAAAATATTGTGTATTTCAGTTCACGGGTTTTATGTATCACCGTAAGATAGACAGAGATAGTAATCAGTAAATACACACAAAATACTGAGTTTGTCATGAATAGATACTAATTTTATTGCATTTTGTACATTGCATTAGGTCCTAAGTGCCATGTGATAAGATTTATTTCTCGGTGGGAACCCAGTTCTTTTGAGCTCTTTTTATAAGGTATTTTACAGGAGGATACAAGCTGTTATTAAAAGGTTGTTTTGAATTACTCTTGTCAGTGGCTGGCAGTATTTATGAATATGTCCTGAAGTGGTGCATTTGTAAGTATAGTTTCAATTATATACACTACTTAAGGATTTCTATTTTAATTTCCTCTTGCTTTTGGTGTTATAGAGATCCAACAGGATTATTAACAGTGGTATTTCTAGAATTTCTTACATTAAAAATCCATGAAAAGTTGGAAAGCTCAAGTAAATCATGAGTTTTGTGGTTAGTTTATTTCTGTTTCATTCTCAACATTTTAAATGTTGAATGCCTGAAAATGGGCTGTGCTTTTGAATGAGCTGAATAAAATGAACCAGCTAATTAGGTAGTAAGTTAATTTAAAAAATAGCTTCACTTTCTGAAACACTTAATAATCCCATTACTATTTCTAAGATGCACTTAAAATATTTCTATAGAAGAAAAACTCCTTTAAACTTTATTAAAGGACTAAGACATGAGGAATTCATCCCAGCCTCAGTTGGAGTGGTGGTATTTAAAAGGTCATCATCAAATGGAGTCACTTTTCAGAGTCTGATCAGCCAACTTTTGAAACTTCTCAGTATGAAACCTTTTACGTAGGCTCTTGCTGGGAGAAAGAACCCAGTATAAAAATCTCTTCTTTTCTTGACTCCACCTGAAATACCTGTTAAAGGAATTCAGGCTCTTAGACTATGATGTGCATATGTGCGTGTATGTTCATCAGTGGATATTACTATTTACTGGCTATCACAAGCAGTTTTGTTGCTGTTTGTTTCTATTTGAAAGGTTTCCTTGGTTGATTGTTCTTGGAGTTTGGTGGGGTGTTTTAGAGTTGCAGAGTATTTAGATTAGAAGGCATCTTGAAATCATCTTGTCCAGCTCCCGCACTGGAAACAGGAACAGCTTAGATCAGTTTAGATTTTTATTGTTTCCAAGGAGATTAATTCCTACTCTTTAATAAAGGAATGGTAAACCTCAAATCAGAAGATAATAAAACACTTTGTCTCTTCACAGAGATCATGTATTTTTACTTACTATGTTTTATTTTAAATGATTCTTTATTTAAACCTCGTAAAGGTCAACAGTGGAGTGTCAAGTGTTTAATGCTCAGCAACACTCTCTGCTATTGTAAGCTCTCAAATGTTTGTCACACGTGCATGTGTCATGTCAGGGTCTCTGACCCTAAGGGCCCTTCAAATCTCAGTGACCTGTTCATGGCATCTAATGCTTTCTCCCATATCCCCGAGCCACATTCTTAATGTTTTGTTTGCAAATCCTCTCACCATCTGTTTTACGAATTGTACTAGAAGTAGGGCTGGATGCAGCTATGAAACAGTATTGCAGAACCAGCAGTATGCTTGGATACAGGGCAAAAATTACCAGGGGATGCTCTGTTTGGGCTGTTCTGATCATTTACCCATTCTGGGTCCTTCCTCTCTGCTTCGGCATTAACTGCAGTTCATATTTTACTTTGATGAAGTTGAGTGATTGGTATATGGTCACCTCCAATTTGACTAATGGTCTGACACAGCTCTAAGGCACCTGCTCTAACAGTGGGCTGGAAAACCCTCATAGGTGTCTGGAGGCCTGTCTGTTCTTGGAAGGTGGCCCTGTACTTTCTAGATGTCATCTCTCCCCTTATTCCTCTCAGGAGCTCAGCATCACAGCCTCTCCCTGTTGTGTGACCTAATGTGATGTGCCTGTCTCCTTGCAGGTAAGAAAAATCCTACCAGCTCCTCTCTAGTCCACAGTCTGAAAAGTATCTGGGTGATCCATATGTGAAGAATATAAATTTATATCTATATAACTTCTTAAACTTGCTTAGTTAAAGGCTTGTTGTGCTCTTCTGTTTTTTCTGAATCTTCACCAGCTTTTGGATCTCACCATCTTCTACTGCTGGTAATTCAGTGCTTTAAAACTTCCATGAAGGTAGCTTTTTTGGGCTACCATAAAATTTGTTTTACTGTCATGAGTTTAATTTTCTTAGTTAAGGAAATAGCTGGAAATAAATGGAATATTCTGTACAATTAAATTACAGTCTGTTAAGAGTGCTTTAACTGCTTTATACGTTATGACACTTGTTTCTTGATAGGGTGCATGGTACAAAATACAGTTAATATGGAGTTATGTAGCAGTAGCATAACTGATTTTTTAAAGTTTTAAAATATTTAATCATTGACTATTTAATATTTGTTCCCTTTTTTGAAAAGCAACCTTAAATCAAAACTTCCATTTCTTGGTCTATGTATGTTTGCCGCTTATACCTACAAGCTTTGGCTTCAGACTGCAATTGTTTTTGTTAGAGCCCCCTTGAAGCTGCTTTAACAAAACCTGTTCTTTATGCTTTAAGAAAAACTACCTGTCTATAATTTTCATACTTGATTTGTGGGAAGTCTTATTGTGAGGTCCTGAGTTGAAGACAAAATGATATTGTAGATATTGGAAGTGGTAATGGTGTTCTTGGTATGAGTTGTGTCCCTCAGCTACCTCTGCATGGCATTGATTTTAGTGTCCCTTTAGGAAGGAGGAGAGAAGGTGGGGAGAACATTCTCATCGTCTATTTGTGCCTAAATTGTAGAATTTTGGGGTGATTTGATGTAGGGTTTTTTTTGTTTTGTTTTGTTTGTTTTTGCTTTACAAATGTGGGTACATAAGCCACATGTGGGTACATGGATAGCCACAGTGAAGCTATTTCTTTTATATAGAACATCTAGGAAAATTCTCCACAAGTGAAACAATCCCTAAATAGCATCTTGCTACTATTCCCTAGATAAATTCCATTTAGATAAAGTCTCTGGAATGCAGACATGGCCATTACTGATTTATCAGCCAAAAGATGGCTGA